>JAKSZP010012167.1:0-98142 GCA_022478985.1 Massospora cicadina | reverse complement strand
CAGTGGCGTACTGCAGCCAAAGCCTGAATAGCCATGGGTGAAATTGTACTGTGACTGAGCGGGAGTGCTTAGTAGTGATTTATGCTTACAAGAAATTATGAGTATATTTGCATGGTGTAAAATTTAAAGTTGTAACGGATCACGCCTCGTTACTCTGGCTGCAGAACCTTAAGGAGCCTGGGGCTGGCTAGCAAGATATGCCCTTAAACTAAAATCTTACAACTTTGAGATCCTTCACCGACCAGGAGAGAAACATCAGAATGATGATTGCTTATATAGGCTACCAACTATTGCAGTTACAGTAGATCTGAGCAATATTATGTATGACAAGGTGCTCAGTGGAAAGTATGATGGTGAGCCGCCCCAAGTCATCAAGGCGTTGAATGAAATGCGATACAATACTTTCCAGAGGAATGGTGAGTTATACAAGCAGATCTGAAACTTCACAGTAAACTTTCCGCGACCCTCAACGTGGCCTAACATTATCATGAGCGCACATAAGGCAGTTGGGCATGGTGGAGTGTGCAAGATGTTGGAATTATTGCAGCCTCGGTATTAATGGGAAAGAATGAATTTTGATGTGCTTGATACTATCTCCTCCTGTCACCAGTGCCAAGTGGAAAAGCCGTTCCACCAAAGAACTCATACCAGTTAGTAAAGCTGCACCTCGCTTGAAATACAATTTACCTTGATGTCGTCAGCCCTCTGACAATGGGAGCTAACCAGTCCAAGTATATCCTGGTGGCAATTGACCACTTGACCAGGTGGGTTGAGGCATGGGCCATTTGGGATCTGGGGGCAGTTACTGTGGCTAAGTTTGTAATGGAATGCATCATTCAGCATCACAGCTTCCTGCAGTTTATCCTTACTGACAACGGCACAAATTTTACTTCTCACATACTTCACAAACTCAACTAAATGATGGCAATCCATGAAGTTCTAAAAATTCCATATCACCCTGAGTCCAATGGAATGGTTTAACAAGTTAATGGGGCCCTGGTGAACATAATCTGGAAGTTGGTTACAGATAGGCCCTCCAATTGGAGTAGCTTCCTTTCTACCGCAGTGTTTACCTACAACATCAACTACCATTCTGCCATGGGGAAAAGCCCATTCCAATTGCTTTACGGATGACACCCTGCTCTGCCTGCACTTCTATATGCCTGTGTAAAGAACACTGGCAGAATGAATCCACAATGCTATTTGACCGGCCTAACAAATACGCTGATTAAATTAAAAACTGAAGCATACTTGTTCATCTTATACAATAAAATAAAAAGCCAGGCTGCTGATCAGGTATGGCAAAGTGGCCTAGAAAGTTCAAAGATGGAGACATGATCCTATTCCTTGATCAACAAGGGTTCAGCCAGAAACACAAGCTGGTTAGTATCTGGATCGGGCCATTCAAAGTCATTGAGAAGACAGGTATGGATGCATATACTATCAAGGACCCCACTAGTGGTTGGATCATCAACTGAGTGCATGCGAAGTTCCTTTGTGCGTATAAGCAATAGGAGCCATATCATCCAGTCAAGGAGAGGGTAACGTCATGATTCCAATATGACTGGATGATAAGCCCTAAGTCATTAAGGCAGAACGTATGGAATCCGCCAAAGTTGATATGAGTTATGGTAATTTGAGCGCCTCAAAATGAGGCAATATTGGGTTGTTAGGGAAATCGCCTTGAATTAAGTGATTGGGGAAAAATAAATGAAGAATTGGCGGAACCAATGAGATATGGCGAATTGAATTACTAAGCCATGAAAGTGGTATCATCTGAAGTTGCTATTTTACAAGTGGGATGAGATGATCAAGAGAAGGTTGTTAATAGTTTAGAGTGATTGAAATAGCAAGAATCTGCTGTGTTTATTATATTAATTAAAGAAGTATAATGGGAGCAAGTGCTCCATAATTATTAAATAAGTTTATTTCTGTTATTTCAAGGGCAACGATCCTCATATCATTGGTCCTATTGCTCAGTGGGTTGAACCCTGCGCAATGTTGATTACGGCATATCTCAACAAAAAACCCAATTTTATAACATAGCTATTAGATGAAATTTTTACTGGGATTTAATCTAATGTTGGTGATGATAACAAATTAATCAGAAACAATTTCTGATAATATAGAAAATTAAGTTGTTGTTAGAGGATTAGCCAAAACAAACTTTACCTTTGATCAATCAGACTGAGGTGCCGGCTGATTAGATGTGTTTTCTAGAACAACTAAAGCGTTATAATGCTTGTTCTGAAAATAGTTTATAGGTTACCCTGGTTAGTGCGGCCTCCAGTAACTGGTTATTTTAGTTCATTATACCAATAAACTGCTGTAGCTCTTAAATATTGCCCTACTGGGGCTGATTAAAGCGTTGGAACTTGCTGAATCAGAAGTCCGCCCATAAGGGTAAGTTCTCCTGGGGGTAATTAATGCCACGTTATAGTTTCAGCTGAAAAAGTTGAGCACCAAACCTTATATAAACTCTTTTTTATTTATAAAAATGGTCAGAATAATGGACAAATATTTATTATAATTTTACTTCTATGATATTGAGGGATTAGTTTGCCTTGTCTTTTTCTCACACAATAATAAGTGTATACCTATGTTGGGCTTGAACCTTTTATAAGGTGATTTGTTTGGATAATTGTCTCCATACAACTAGCAATCTCCTTTACTCTTACAGCAAAGTATAAACATGTGTAGCAAACATACTAAGAAAGTCTATAATGTGGCAATAACAATCCTGTCCAGATTTTTCAGATCTCCTCAGAACTTTTTATATTCCTCATTTTTAACAACTTTTTAGCACTAGTGATGCCCAACCTAAAAGGAGGAGCCGCCATGCATCTTTATTTTGAAAATGAGCCAAACAAAGGGATCATTGTAAATAAAATTTCCAACATAGCCCCTAATCTATCAGCTTAGGAAGCCATATCAGAAGGTGAAAAAGCTTTGGGGAAACTTTTTCCAGTGCCCGCTTTAGCTGGAAGACCATGGCGGACAACATAGGGTTAGGGAATCAGCGACAATTGGCATAGGGAGGTATGATTGTGGGTTTTCTTTGTTGATGAGGTCGGCGGTGTCAATTGCATCAACATATTGAGCAAGTTAATAATCAAAAAATGATGAGATAAGGCACACAAGTGAAAGACATGATGCGTAGATGGGCTTGGGGATAATTGGGGTCAAACAGAGAAGTTTTTGATGCAACAATGTAAAGGAAGCTCACACCAAAAGTAAGCTCCTCAATTTCATAATTTGCATCCTCATTGAAATCATGGGGATAATTTGGGATGGGAATACCTAAATAAGGGGTTCCATCGCCCCATGGAGATGGTGGAGGAGGGTGTTGGCCAGAGCAGCTGCTGCTTATACCGCCATTTTTTATATTTATATAATTAGGAAAACCGTTTTAAATTAAAAATGGCGGGGATGCAAACTGGGAGGATTTACAAAAATTCCTCTAAGGTGAAATCAGGCTTAACATTATAAGGCTGATCTATATCATTAATCCATTTAGGCGCTTTGAATGGATTTAAATTGGCTAATGCCAGGCAGCCACCGGAGTCAGTTCAGTGGCAGATCCTGATTGGCTGCAAACAGTTGACCACAGCATCTCAGACAAAACTGTCTCAGCCTTTAGCTCAGGATTCCATAATTCTGACAATTTTTAAAAAAAATTTAAATTTCAATTAGCTGCTGCTTTGGAAGCAGAACCAAAATTAGCAAGGGTGGGGGCAGGAGGATCACACCCCACTTGAAAAATTGGGCGAGGCAGCAGCCAGCTTGACGCCAGAAGGAGGAGCAGTGGAAGCAGCAGAGGTGGAAGCTGTGGGGCACTTACACTTTAAATGATCTAATTTGAAGCACAAAGGGCATATGGCGCAGCCATTTTTAACATGTGCACAAAAAGGGTGATTAGTTGCATATCTGATCACAGTTTAGGGGAATCGTTAGGTGGGTGTCAATATGGAAAGGGCGGATTGTTGCAAAGGCATGAGGCCCTGTAAATGACCCGCCGCCTCATTTTCTACATCCAATTTTTTCATTTTCCAAAATCTTTGCATGATGTATTGCCACAATATTAGAAATTTACGACCTTATAATCTAGCACAGGTGCAACATGACAATAGTCAGCTTTTTATTAACTTTATAATCACGCATTTTGGAGGTCATAATACAATAGTTCATATGCAAGAATGTGCTCTAGAGGAAAACAAATGCTTAAATCACCTTCATGCAAAGTCTGAATGACAATTCCCACAAGCCATAAATGACTTTATAAGTCACAGAGGCTTCACCACTATATGGGTACTTGATGTTAACACCTATAAAGCCGCTATGCACGCTTTATAAAAGAAGTGACTGACTTGATCACAACTAATAATACTACCGTCAAACTCATTTTTACATAAGTAAAGACAATTAACCACCAATTCACTAATTTCAGAATTTTTCACCTAATAACTATGCTGATTTTTGGGGATTTTAGCATGCATTAGTAGGCCAAAATATTGACTGTGCCATTTACCAAAACCTCAAAGTAAATTGGCTTGCTGACCTTCTGGAGAAGTCACAAGGAATAGTTCATTCCCAGAACTGTGTATGACCCACAGCGACCCCATTAGTCAAAAACCATGGGATAATCCTTGATAAGAGAGAGCTCACCGCCAAAGATGACGCAATCAATGAATAACATTACCAGTGTCTTACCTTGCATGACCATCTAGATTTAACTGCTATGCTACATTGGCCAAGCATCAGAGCTTTTGGCTATATGCTGCCTTGGATGAAGTTCAGGTATGAATGGCCATATGAGAAACTAGTTGGACAATGGGAAGAAACACCAGCAAAATGTTGAACTAAAATTGATGAACTGCTGAGAAAGCTCTACGAAGAGTGCTGTCTGTATATTTAATAAAAATTAGAATTATCTATAGTAAAGCTTTTCAAAAAACAAGTCAATTATTATAATGGATCTACTTTTAGTGATAGTGATACCTCCAGAGAAAGCTTAAAAGTCAAAGATTTTTGCCTCACCTGTTGAGGTTTCTCTTGGAGAAATCCCCCCATACTATCACAATTCCCCATACTCAGAACTACCTAAACATTATCCTGCTAACAAAATTGCACCCTTTTACGCACCACCATTACCTCTGAATATGAGTGACTTTCCTAGAACTAGAGTTACCCCCATTTTTACCAAGAACACTTGGCTTTAAGAAGGATGAGTATGTTCATATTAAAAACTTCCTCCTTTTAATCAAAATGGAAACATGCATGATGTCAGGATTCAAGATAATGAGAGAGATGAGATTATACTCCTGATTCAAGCCTCAGTAAGTTAACTCTCAAGCCCTTACAATTAAAACCCATCCCTGATGGCATCAATGGGAACTTTGATAGGAATCATCATGTGCTCAAGAATAGATTGAGATTTCTTCTGGAATTGCACCTCCACCTCCCAAATATTAAAAGGCATGATTCCCAACATTGTGGTCATGAGGATGACAAATAACAATGGGGCTAATTAGGAAGTCATTCCAGAAGGTTGTTAAAGAGCTTGGTTGTATAAGTCCATGAAGTTTCTTTGGGACCATGTCCCCATGCAACCTAAAAAATCAAAGCCTTTTTTAATTTTTATTTAATGCGGGGAAGGCCGACCAGGGGATGGACACTTCTGATAAGACACAAAATAATTATAAAACTCCTGCAAGAGGAGGGCACCCAGAGAAGCTAATGCTATCTCCTGTTGCCAGAGGGAACGCCAAGACTGGGAGGGAGGTCACATGTATAGGGGCAGGCACCAAAATTGAGCATGTGTGTAGGAAGGGGTCTGATTTGATGAACTAAACTGGGAACCAGGAAGAGACCAACTGGCGGCGCCGCGGTGAGAGGTATCCAAACATCCACGCTTGAAAGTGGTCTACTAAGTGCGACCTGAACCGGCATAAAGCTTCATGGAGGGTGGGGGTGGAGCCTGAGATGGCATCCAAGAAAATCGTGAGGATAGTCCACATGGCGATTGCAACCACCAAGGCATGAAGGGAGGTTGGGAGAGGGGAGGCCAATGATAAAGCAAACATGTCCCTAAACAGACTGAAGGGCTGTGCCTGATCCTGGCAAAGTAGATGTTGCACCTCGTGCCATATCGCTTTAGATAGAGGGCACTTTTCCAGGCGGTGAAACAGCGTTCCATACTGGCCACACATGACACAGGATGAGTGCAAAGCGTTAGAGCGTTTGGCAGTAGAGTATACCCGTCTCAAGCAGCGCCACACATGGGAGCGGATATGAGGCTGCATAAGAGGGTGATGGGCGTACTTCCAAATGGCTTTCTGGGTATCAAGGGGATAGAGGATGTCCATCATGTCCAGGTAGTCCACTCTTGACAAGGTATGAGGACTCATGGGTATCACTTCGTTCATAATGGGAAGTCCCTGTATCTCCTGGATGAACCGAGGAGAGGTGCGGCCTATCTGGGCTGTGTGTCCGCTAATACAAATTCTCCACTCAGCGTTCCGCATGGAGAGGAGGATTCGTTTGTAGTGGGTTTTAGTCCCGTGAGGGCCTATGGCCAATGGGTGTGAAGCGAGGTATTTCATCAGGGAGTGTGGGTTCGATGGGTTGTTGAGGCCCAAGGCTCAGGAGAAGTTGGAGTGGGCCGCGCGGGACCAGTGTTGGGAGGGGAGCGTAGGGGTGGTAATGGTAGCGATCCAGGTGCCAATGATTTTGGCAGCATGGGCCTCAAAGTTGAGCAGGCCCTTACCACCACTATGGCGAGGGCCAAACATGACATCCAGGCGCATTGGCGGTGGGCGGCCTGACCAAACTCTACCCTTGCAGAAGGGCATACAGTGATTTGAAGAAACTTGGAGAGAAAGTGATGGCGTGGGCCCCAAACCAAACTTTGTAGATGAGCATAGAGTTGGCTAGTACTACCCTGCTGGTAAGGGAAGTCTGACGGGCTCTGAGAAAAGCTATGCGTTTTGTCACATTGTCCAGAATATGGTTTTTCATCACCAGGGAGGCGTACCCACCTGCTTCCAACAACACCCCCAATTGGTGGACCAGGCCAACGTTGGGGCTTGGCACAAAGGGGAGCACAAGCGGGGCGGTGTGGGATAGGCAGGGCACACTATCTCGCGCACTATCTGATGGGGCGGATTGCAAACAGGGCGCTGGGGCCCAGCGGGCTTGACACTGACCAAGGAGAATGATTTCGGTTTTGGAGGCTTGAGTGCAGCATTACTTTCCCTAGAGTAAACCTGGATAAAAGCTTCAAGCGCGCATGCATCATGATTGTTAGACACCCCAACCACACATCATCAGCTAATGCCAACATCTTGACTGGGGCTTGGCCTTGCACATGGACCCCAGTAAGGCGGACATTCACGTTTCAAGGCAGTGGGTCAAGGATGAAGTTATACAAGATTGGGCTAAGAGGGTCTCCTTGGCGTAGGCTCCTTTGAGGGCGGACTACATCTGTGAGAAAGCCAGGGCCACGCAAAGCCATTGAGGTGGATTCCGTAGGCAACATTACCCAATTGATGAAGTGAGGGGGTAGGTGGAACTGGTGGAGGCAGGCCCTGAGGTAATCCCAGTTAACTATATCATTAGCCCTCTTTTGGTATAATATACAAGTGCACCAGAGGCCGTGGACTGACAGAAGTTGGCTACTGTGTGTATGTTGTCCCAAATCGACCTTCTGGGTATGAAACCGAATTTTTCAGGGGATATGAGAGCAGAGACAGCAATCCCTGGACGGTTAGCCATAATTTTAGTAAAAAGTTTAGTATCTGTGTTGGTGAGGAAAATGGGGCGCCAGTTGGCCAAGTCCAGCTTATCCCCTTTTTTGAAAAGTGTAATGGTGTAGGCCTCTTGCCCTGCAGGTAGGAGGCGCGTTTCCAAAAGGTTTTGGTTAAGAGAGGCAAGCAGCAATGGGGATAAATCCTTGAAATAATTCTTATAAAACACATAAGGAATGCCATCTGGGACTGGGAATTTCCTATATGGTGCACCGCAAATGGCAGACCAGAGTTCATCCTGAGTAATCAAATTCATCAACTCTGGGAAACGGTAAATAGTGCGGATGTGTGCACTATCAAGAAAATTTGCCATCTTGGCTAGCTGAATTGGCCTGGATCGATACAACTTGGAGTAATAGTTTTGTATTTTGATCGCCACTTCAGACGGCATATCTACTACAGAATTGTCTGGCCTTCACACCTGTGTGCAGGCCAAGCTCTGGCGCGGTGCAAAGGATTTTCAAAAAAAGTAAGCGGAGCACATTTCACCCACTGTAATGTGTTTAGCTCTGTACTGAACACAAACCCGATGCTTGTGTTGTCTCACTAGAGCATTTAGGTGGGCGTCTACTTCCATCCACTTGTGACCCCAAGCTGGGCTGTAGCCCACAGCTGGGACGTTGGACTCCAGGTTGTCCAACTCTTCCAGAGCGCGCAAAATGACTGCTGAGGTGGACCATGAGCGGTGGGAGGAAAGGTGGTGATCCTGGCAGATTGTGCTCGCCTTAAAAATGGACCAAGTGGAAATTAGATCAGCACAAAAATTGTGCAATAAACTCTGGAGCTTCAGTTGCAGATTCCACCCATGATGAAAATCTTGGCAACGCGATTTCAGCCAGGCAAAGTTTGCACCACTTCGGAGCCCAAGCTGCTGGGTTGGATAAATGAAAGGAGATTGATACCAACCTGTGCTCGGAGAAATCAATTTTCATCATGGAGAAATGGGAAATTTGGGTACAAAATTTCAACGACATGAGGATAAGATTATGTGGGACATGGACCTTAACTGGCTGTTGTGGACTCGGGGTGTGACAATATCAAAGCCTTTTTAACTCAATAAAGTAGTTTATTTAACCCCATATTTTCATGTTCATCGAGACCTTCTTTAGTTTTAATAGTTTTGAGCCCAAAACAAACCTCAGCTACAGTCAATAAAATTGTAAACTGACAGAAATGGCGCTCTCTAAATAGGGCGAGATGTCCAGTGAAAAATTTTATTACAAAAATGGAGAATATTAGTAATCAAGAAGGCCAACCTATCAATTGTTCAAGAAGAGTAACTTTATGGATTAACAACTCTCAGTATGAATCAATTTATCTAAAGCATGAAAGGCTATAATTTAAGGCCACTTTCCAATTCATCATACATGCCATTGAGCACAATCAGTACTAAATCCAATATGAGAACATCAACAAGATTATCAACTATTTAGTGGCATCTACTCCATAGAAGGATGCTCCAGTCGCTACCAAGCCTGTTTGGTGCCTTCCACAATGCAAGTTTTATAATCCTAGGCTCTAATATTGTCATGGCTTGAGAATGACATGTTAATGGGGACCAATAGCAAGGATAAAGCTGCACGCCAGGAGGCCAAAAGCTGAAGTTGGCAGGCCTCCTTGACCTTAAACATACCTTGAATCAACGCTGGGTTAATGCGAGTCATGCCCAGGTTGGTCTTGAGGATGTGAGAGAAGTTTGGCCCTGCGTTAAGGCAGGTGTATTAAAACAAACCAGCTACATACTAAATAATTATGGTTCGCTTTGATTACTCAGCAAACTGGGTCTCAAAGCCTGTTTGGTTTTAAAATTTCCAGCTCATGTCAGCCTTACTTACAATCAATAACCCAAGTTTGGTTGATTACCAGCTATAGTATATTGCCTGATGGAAGCGTGCACTTATTGGTGCACCTCGGCTTAGTAACACTTTTATCTATTGATATTCCCCCAAATTTCCTTAATTTGTTCACTCAAGACCAATCTCTCTCGTTAGTCAACTTCCTTCCTAATAAAAACACTTCATTAAGTATATTTTTTCTTTATGTTAACTTTTCATGAACCTGTGCATGGACCTCTTCAAGGGAGGTCTCCTGCCAAGTTAGCCATTTGATTTTCACAACCATAACTCTCTCCTCTGGTGCACCACTAGGCCACCTGGGTCCCCTCCAGCCTGGGCCGCCTTTGCACTCCAGCCCAGAGCACCACTTGGGTATGGACCTCACTTTGAGGTTCACTACAGCCTTGATGTTACCCTTGTTTTTGTTCTTTTATATCTCATCAGCCACCATCGCCATAAGTTACTTCGGCTATAGCACCCTCTTTGGGGCTCTAGTTACCTTATTACAAATGACTAGTTTCCTGGCGTTGAGTCTGTGCACTTTGCACCACCCCACTGGGAACAGGAGAGCTATAGACACTCACCTTACATTATTCAACCAACCAACCACTTTACTTTACATGCATAAACTTTTCTGTGTGGGAATTTCCTGAAGTGCAAATGGGGTGCGCCAGCTGTTGGTTACAGCTGCTGTAGGGCCCACCACTGATTTCTCTTTTTCCAAAAGGTTGGGGCATCTTGGCATTATTCTTGCTACCTCTAACTGTAAAGTACCCACCATTCTTGCCCATACCTAGTAGATACAGATGCTTCACAATCTGAGAGTTGTGATTCCCTGACTTCCCACTGAAATTCACAAAATTGATGCAATAAAATTATTTTTTCCTTGGCACCACATTTGGGTGGTGCAGGAGTGATCATTGATAAAGTCCTGGTGGTTATGGACCTGGATAACGGTGCACAATCTGCCACCAAAATGGGTATGGCTTACATCGATGAATCCCCCCCCCTTTGGGTTGGGACCATCTAGTACTAAAAAAAAATGGGTATGGCTTCTTTTTAATCCAAAAACGTGTTTTATAGCGATGATTCCATATATATAACTGTACCATATATTTTCTCTTATGACTCATATATGGAACCCATTTAAGTGTATTAAAATCACTCCAGTTAACCAACGCTTGACCACAACAATGATCTGCAGAACACAGGAGGTGGATAGGAGTCAATCTTTAAATATGAAAATGCTTATGAAGTCGCTAAAGATATGGGGGGATATGTGACCTCAGTAGTAAGAGTGGCCAACTATCCCTCTCCATGCTGTGATGCAGAAACGTACCCTGAGGGTATGCTAACGCCTGAAGAAGATATGTGTGCTAAAGTGTTGGCTTTTTCTGCTATAAATAAAGATCATTTGGGATATTTTTTTATTAACTGCTACAATTTCATCCCCTACAGGTAAAATCAGCACTACTATTTTGGAGGAGACTGGAGCCTCTGGGAATTTTATTGACCAGGACCTATCTGACCACCTTGAGCTTAGTTACTTGCCAGGTGTTATAGTTAGGGGATATGCTTCTCAAGGTATTCCCACCCTGAAGGTTCTAGGGTTAGTGGATTATCAAGTGTGCAAGTATCTTTTTACGGACTGTTCCCAAGCAATCAAAAACCTCTTGTACCCCATTATTTTGGGAGTAGAGTGGTGGCAAAAACCTGATGTCAGGACCAACTTGAAAGACAATACCCTTTCCTTAACATTAAAGAATGGTCTTATATTAATTGTTTCATTGTCTGAGGCTAACTTCAGGGCGATCTGCCCCACTGTCCCAATATCCACACTCTCAGTCTCACTCCATTGTTGAAGCCCTCACTGGAGGTACTTTATTACCTGTTTGGAGGGGGTTGGAATCTTCGTTTGATGAGGCTTCAGCCAATGTATTACCTGCTCATTTAGATTTTGATTGCGTTTATAAGCTAACATTTGATCTGGTGCATATATCTTCCCCAAAGAACCCTTTGACCGTATGGGAGGAAGTAGCATTATATGTGTGGGTTAAAAAGATGTTAGCCAAAGGGGCAATTTTTAGCGCACCTCTCCAGTATGCTCCCACTTCTCTTTGTAGAGAAAGTTGATGGTACTTTACGCCCATTCATAGATTATGGGAACCTAAACAATGTCAATGTATCAGATTTACACCCCATCCCTTTGGATTCAGACTGCACGCTATGTGGAGAAAGTGAAAGTCATCTCCAAACTGGATTGCTTAAACGCACTCAATAAGATCCAGATTAAGAAGGTCCATAAGTGGATAACCAAATTTCATACCAGAAAAGAGATTTTCCAATTTTTAGGTTATGCCCTTTGGACTTAAGAGTGTCCCTGCTATCTTTCAACGCCATAGTGATGTGGCTTTGTGGACCCGCTGGGGGTATGCGCGGTTGCATACATGGATAATTTTATGGTGCTTTCCCCTAATCATGAGTCACATGCAGTACATCTTTGGAAAGTGGTTGAGAAGTTGAAGGCAGCCAACCTTACTTCGAAGATCAAAAAATGTGAATTTCAAGTCCTACGCCACCTTTCTGGGCAACGTCAAGTTTGACCAAGGACACATGATAATTCCAGACAAGTAGAAGGCGATTTGTGAGTGGACCACCCCAGCTTTGGTCAAGCATTTGAGGAGTTTTTGGTGACGTCTAATTTTCTTAAGAAGTTCACACCAAATCTTTCTTAAGTTACAGCGTCCTTGTATAAGGCGAGTGGGGCAAAAATGCTCAAGTAGTCCCCCATTTTAGAGTATGCTTTCAAAGCAGTAAATTTCACCCTGTTGTCCACGTCCCTCCTTCACCATGTAGATCCTGAAAATTAGTTCATTGTGTCTACTTATGCCTTCAACTTCACCACAGCGGCTGCCTTATTACAAGTAGGTGAAGATTGAATAGAGCATCCGGTTGGATATTCTTCCAAGAAAATGTCTCCGCCTGAGTTAAACTACGCCGTTTATGACAAAGATTATTAGCAGTGATGTAGGAGATTACTTATTGGCGTCATCACCTGCATGGCTCTTCCCAACTCTCCACATAAATACAGATCATTGTGCTTTACAGTATTACCGCGCACCTCATGTCTTGACCCCACGGCAAACCCACTGGAATGAGACCCTGGCCCAATTTTCATTTTCTTATAAGTTTACTAAGGGCAAGGAGAATATTTTGGCGGATGTTTTGAGCCGCAACCCTGCATTAGCTCCAAATCTGAAGTAGGAGGAGTGCATAATACCAAGTTGATGATTACACCGGGTAATATTGTTTCTCAACCTCCCTCTTCCTTGGCCCACAGGCCAGCTCTTGTTCCTCTGGAAAATGTAAAAGAATACAATATGTTCAAAAAGGTAGTCCTTTTGCAGCCTTTGTCAGATGAATATACTATGGTCCTTGCTAAGAGTGCATTGAATCAGGAGGACATCACCAGAGGTTATCACGTAAAGGATGAGATGGCTTGGTTTCAGAAGCACCAATGGGTTCCCGCTGGACCACTTTTCCTAAAAATCATCTGGGACATCATGCCAGTATCACAGAAGGTCATCCTGGGAAGGCAAAGACTCTGGATCTATTTCACCACACTTACAATTGGAAGGGGTTACCCGCTCAGGTGAGAAGGTATTGTATGGAGTTCCTGATCTGCAATCAAATGAAACCAAATTGACAATTACTGAAGAGTTGCTGGTACCAGTTAAGAAGGCTAAAGGCCTTGGACTTCCTTATCAATGGATCTCATTGTGAAATTACCTGTATCTGATGGCTACACCGGCCATCATGGTAGTGGTGGACTGTTTACAAAGTTCGCCCACTTTATTCCTTGCATGACCACAGTAACCGCGGCTGAGATGACTAGGCTCTTTGTCACCCATGTGTTTGCTCTTCACGGGGCCCCAAGAAAACATTAGCAGTCGTGGACCCCAATTCACCCCTGCCTTTTATCAAGAGTTGTGTAAGTCTCTTCAGATTCACCCCTGATGTTCAACTGCCTATCACCCCCAATCAGATGGGCAGACTGAATGAGTGCACCAGTGCTTAGACAGTTTCTGAGGTGTTACACTACCGTGGATCATTCATATTGGGTTCCTCATCTTTTTTATAGTCCAGTTTAACTACAACAACACTTTTCATGCATATATCAGTTGGTTCCCACTTAGCGCCAAATATGGGTTTAATCCCACCTTCAATATGGAATCTAGTTGTGGATCAAGAGTTGAAACGGTGGTGGACTTTGATAAGACTATCAAGAAAGTATACCAAGGGGTTTCCATAAGTTTGGAGACGGTAATGCATATTTAAAAGAACGCCAATGGAAAGATGGGTGGGTCCAGCGTACAAAGAAGGGGATCTCGTGATGCTTGATGCTCAAAACATCCCTATCAATCAGCCATGAAAAAACTGAGACTGAAGAGGATTGGCCCTTACTGCGTTGTCAGAAAGGTGGGCCACGACTCATACAGTTAGATCTCCCCTTAATTTCAGATCTTTTCAGTCTTTTGTAAAAGCAAATTAACGTTGTTTAAGGACCCCCACCAGAGACTCCCGAGGCTTATCTCAAGGATGGGGTTCCAGAGTGGGAAGTGAAAGAAATAGTAGCCTCCCGCAGAGAAAAAGAAGGCTTGAGTACTTGATATCCTAAAAGGTATCTAATGCAGCGAAAAACAGGTGGGTACCAGTGAATGACTGCGCACATGCCCAAAACCTGATTGACGTTTTCCACAAGCTTTTCCCCAGGCTGCCAGACCTCAGTCAATGCAAACCGGTGCTGCAATGAAGTTGGCCCCAGCCCACAAGAACCTTTCCCTGGCACAAGCCCATGGAGGGGGTGGAGCCTTAAAAATAAAGAGAGGGTAATGTCATGGCTTGAGAATGACATGAATATGGGGACAAAAGTAAAGATAGAGCTACACGTCAGGAGGCCAAAAAGTGAAGTTGGCAAGCCTCCTGACCTCAAACATACCTTAGATCAACGCTGGGTTAAGGCGAGTATGCCAAGGTTGTTCCTGGGGATGTGAGAGAAGTTTAGCCATGCATTAAAGCAGGTGCATTAAAAAACCAGCTACATATTAAATTACGACAGTTTTCTTTGATTGCTCAGTGAATGGGGTCTCAAAAACCCGTTCAGTTTTCCAATTTTCCAATTCAAATCAGCCTTAATTACAATCATAACCGAGTTTAGTTGATTACCAGCTATAGTATATTGCCTTATGGAAGCATGCACTTATTGGTGCACTTCTGCTTAGTACCACCTTTATCTATCAATTATACCCCAAATTTCTTTAGATTTTTTCACTCAAGTCCAATCTTTCTTGTTGGTTGACTTCCTCACTAATAAATTCCCTTAGTTAAGTAAACATCTTCCTTAATGTTAACTTGGACGAACCTGTGCATGGACCTCTTCAAGGAGGTCACATGCAACATTAACATTCGATTTTAACAAACCTAATTTTTAATTTGGGTGCACCGTTGGGCCGCCCTGGTTCCCTCCTGCCAAGGCCGCCTTTGCACTTTAGCCCTGAGAACCGCTTGAATATGGATTTAACTTTTGGGTTCACTCCAGCCTTGGTGTTAGTCAGGTTTTTTAATTTATATCTCTTTAATCACCATCACCCTAAGTTACTTCAGCTCCAGCACCCTCTTCGGATATCTACATACCTTATTACTAACTACTAGCTCCCTGGCGTTGAGTCTGTGCATCGTTCACCACCACACTGGGAGCAGGATAGTTATAGACACTCTCCTTAAAAACACCCTCATGAGAATTGGTTTTGGGTACTAAAATCTATCTCCAAAGCTTCAACCATCCATTATAAACCATATCCTACAAATAGTTGGGTTGCATCACCATGAAGTAGCGTTGCAATTAGGCCTTACAAAAACATTACATTAAAATAATGTCAATTTAAATAGTGCTGCCTCCTCTTTTATCACATGAATTAAAAAACATTGTCAATAACTGTCAGTTGATCAATGAAGCTCATTATCAATTAACTATGCTAGAATGGAAATATTGGGTTACCTTGAGGACCAGCTTCATCAAAATCTGCAACTGCATAAGGCCACCTGGAGCTAAAACCTCAACCAGATTGAGGACCTTATAAGGACACTCCAGAAGAACTACCAAGATTTAGCCTCCCATGATTTAGTCTCTGGGAGTGAAGGGCCTAGGGGACCAGAAAGTTCAGAAGATTCTGAAAGGCCAGAAGATCTGAAGGTCCCAGTGGATCCCAAAGACCTTCCAGCTCCTTTGTACCTGATCCTGGTGATACTAATGACTCTAAACAAGTTGTTTAAATGGCTCTCGCTGCCATAAGGGTTCATATACAAAATGTGGCTAAATGATGCAAGCTCAGGGTAGAAGGGCTTCTCTCAATCCCAGATACTCAATTGATTATTTTTCAAGAGATGGATAATTTCTGCAGATTAATTAAGATCACTGACAACTGAATCACTCACTCAAACAAACCTGTCACAGTTTTGAAACTCACTTGAGTAACTGTAAGAGTCAGCTGCCCATACAACGTGCTGAGATATAAGCTCTGAAGGAGCAAGCTGCCCATAAAGCCTTTTTTACCTCCCTAACCTGAAATTGGAATGATATAGAGAGGATTTGGTATGATTGAGATGACTATTGGATCAACAGACCCTTCACAGCTATGTGGAAACTTGGATTTCTGAGCTCCACCGGTTCTGAATGTCAACACTTTTTCCACCACTCTTATGACTAATTTTAAGCCTAGTTTCTAGGATAAATATACCCTAGGACTAGAAAGTTTTGCCTCATCCTGTACACTTAGAAAAAGCTCGGTGGAAGAGGCCACTGACCATCAAGAGTTAAAGCACATCTACTCCTGAATGAATAGTACCACTTGAGAATCTTGACTCCATATTTTAAGGAATGTACATGTTATAATCTGTGCTGGGATGTCCATATATAACTTCAAAGGTCAGTACTTTCTATTATTAAATAAAGGAAACTGTATGGTGACAGTAGCCCTAAAGACAGAAGATAAAAAATTATTAAAAGTTTTTATAAGGACGCTTTAGACCAACTGGTGAAAGAAAAGATCCCCTTAAAGTTTCATTTCCATCATAATGATCTACACATAGATTACCAAGAAGCGCATAATAATTCTGAAAAATTGGTAGACATTCTGGCATGGATTGTTTGGGGGCAAACCCCTTGAAAACTGTTTTATGCCAGCGGGGAGGTGGAGAAAATATAATAATAAAAAGGGGATTTTCCCTATGACGCCTGAAAAACTAAATAACTTGATAGTCTGTGATTCAGGGGATATTACCAGAGGGGTGGTAAGAATTTAATCCTCAGTCACTACTCCTGTCATGGCCTAAAATAGATTGATTTTATTTAGCCTATCATTTACTAAGACATATAAATACATGGGCGCGTTAGCAAGATAATCTGCCATTATTAATTTAATGGATAGACCGCATCATCAATGAAATCTGTCATATATTAAATTAACATATTAATATCAGTGTCAAGGTTCAAGGCATTTAGTCCATGACTATAATAAAGAGGTAGATAAGCATAACATAAGTGAATGGTTGGTCAGACCAAATCGCAACATTTCCCCCACTTGACCAAACACTTTATCTATAGCAAATTGGGTGTTAGGGAGTAACTAAGAAGATGAGGCCGTTAGGCCAGGAAGCCATAAACATAAGCTATATTTGATGATTTTGCATGTGAACCAAATAAGTGTAGGTGTTCTCTAGAAACACCTTAATTTCTCCTTTGTGATGATAGATGGCACTAAAGGCAACAGCAGGATTTTTAGATTGGCGGATTGATGGAAGGATTTAACATACAACCATTCAGGAATTTGCAAAGAATATCAGTTCTGACAAGAGCCAATACCCTGGTTTAAATAGTACACTTGTGTCCCACGTGGAGTAGAATTCAATTAGAATTTGAAATATGCTAGGGCATAATCAAAGGCTTAGCCACCATTATAATATTAAATGGGAATAATTACCTCAATATAATCAACAACTTGCAATTAAGGGAGGTTATGGACTGGGATCAAGACAGCCAGTAGGTTCAACCTTCATTGGCAATGCAATCTCAGTGGAATTACTCAAACGCTTGATAACTGTGCTCACCAGGCTGAGCTCATCACCAGTGCATTCCTGGGTATAATATATGGGAACGTGTTGTCCTTCTACCTCCAAAGTATTGTCCTCAAAGTCAGTTTTTAGAATGTATTTCTCCATAAAAGAGGCACCAACAAGTAACTCATAGTTCTCATCTGGTACAACAATGGCTGAAGCAAAAAAAACACTTTTACACTAAGCCCCAGCGGCAAGGAGCTACATGATCCTAGTGAGGTAGTGGCGCTAGGTCACGTGTTCCCATATTCCTTACAATGGGAAATATTAAGCTTAGTCACGAGTTTCTTCATTAATGCTGAAAAAACAATGTTGATTGGTGACCGCTGTCTACAATTGCCCATGCTGGTACGTTGTATACACTTATATCAACATAAAGCATTTGGAATGATCATTGGCGCCAGTAAGTGTATAAATGTCAAGACTATCTGCTTGAAACAGGTAATTCAGTAAGTCATTATTCATCTGTGGCCACAGGTCAGAGCAAACTCATTTGTTATATTCCCCTCCAAACTTCTGGCGTCAGGCCATTGTTCCATGTTATTCAAATTATTATCTGAAATTTTTGATCTTTTGGCAGACATAAAATATCCTGTTCTACTCTGCCAGAGTTTTTGCCAAATCCTTGTTGGCGGTCAAAGGCATTTTAATGAATACTTGCCTCCTTATTGGAAGGCTTGGTATTAGGAGCGCCAAAATAAGGGCACAGCGCTGGAGGTAATTTAACATTTCAATAATGATAGTATTGGAATTTAAGATGGGCAGCATGACTCAATACAATTCCTTGTGCAGCTCACAGGCGAGACGGAAACCAATCTGAGCATCATAATGACTCAAAACCTTGGCCCTATATAATACTTGAGCCCCATAGTAAGAGCGATTGGGTAAGACCAAAACTTCCTCGCCAGGTTTGAATTAATAGCCAAGAAAGCGGGGTTTTAGCCTATCCTAATTTCTCCACCAAATTCCTCAATATTAATATTTTTGGCAATAGAATATGAAATACCAACATCTTTTAATTTTGGAAATATGAGCTTTTGAATATAAGGGCCCAGTAAATTCATCAGTGTGATAAGTTTAGTCTGGTTGTTAGAGTTGCATTGGTAATCTCAAATAAATGCATGAAAGGTATGAATATTTCCATGTCTATCAAATTTGGGTAGGTTGACTGAGTTAGCTTTTGCAGAATCACTCAAGTGACCTATATTGTCATCTTGGGAACAAGAGCTAACAGAAGCGCCAGCCGCTGCAGAAGGGGTAATAGAAGTAGCTAATAGAGCTACAGTATTAATTACGTTGGGAAAGTTGCCCCATCTGCCTCCTAGATTGTCAGAAGTTAAATCTGAGTTTACACATCGATTAGGTTCTTGTCTGCATTAGAAAGTATCAATATCAAGGTCCTGGAAGAGTTGATTTACTATGCTAGCAAAGTGCTACCATTCAGACATAATTTTTTGTTCAGCCTTCCTCTGTTTCTGGATAGACCTATCTGAACAAGAGTTTAAGTTCTGAATTACTTTTCCTGTGATTATACAAGACTTTGTAAATCATTAAGTTTTTTTCCAGAAGTTGAAGAATAACCGCCACATCTATAGAAGTAAGGTCTCTAAGGCGACGCATAGACTTAAAGATTACCATATCGAACTGGAATGTATTGGCAATTATGCCCATAAGATCAGAGCTCAATGGACCCTCACTGTAATTGTGTTCATCATAAGAGATATACGGTGGGCCACCTAAAAAATCATCATCAGATATGTCATTTTTTAGGTTTATTTTTAACAACAGACAGGGTATTGAAAGTGGCCTTATAGTGAGCACTAAATGTTGTAATTAGCTCCAGGGCGTCAATATACAACTGCACTAGTCAGTACTTTCTACAATCAAATAAGGGAAACTGTATGGAGATTGTACCTTACAGATATAAGATAATAAATTATTGTTAAAAGATTCCATTGGGACACTTTAGACCAGCTGGTGAAATAAAAGATCCCCTTAAGTTTCTATTTAGATCATGTAAACTACACAGTAGATTACATTTCAGCGCATAGTTATCCTTAAGTAATAATGGACATAATTGGCTTGGACTTTTGGGGAAAAACCTTTAATAATTATTTTATGCCGGTGGGGCAAAGGTGAAAGTATAATAATAAAAAGGGAGTTGATTTACAACGCTGGAAAGCCTCATAAACTGATAGTCAGCGATTTAGGGGATATTGCTGGTAGTGTGGTAAGAATTTAATCCTCAGTCACTTATATATGTCATGGACCAGATTAAATCAGTATATATTTTAATTCTATTGATTAGTAGCTACATATAAATACATGGGCGATGAGCAAGATAATCCGCCGTAACTTAATTTTACAGATTGACAGCAACTTTGAGACAATATATAATAAACTAATTTAACAGATTAATATCAGTATCTGGGACTGAGAAATTAAATCCTTTATCTAAATTAAAGATGTAAATGAAAATAAAATTAGTAATGGTTGGTCAAACCAATTTTCTACACCACACTGGGAAAAGCCTTTACAGCCCTAATCTGGGAGTTTATATTTAGCCAGACCTTAGCTAGTTTATAAGCAGGCGTTCATGGCATTCATCTGAACAAAGGAGAAAATCCTGTGGAGTTTGCCAGCCTATTCTATGTCAAAGCACAACCTTGGTGACCATCAATCATATCACATTAGACAAAGCCATAACTGCGGTTATCTCTGAGTTGGATCAAATCTTGAGGTCCAAATGCACACGATTAGCCAGAAAAAAACTTCACCTGTATATAGGAAATTAAGGAAGCAGGTAATGAAATTCCTGCATCTTTTTGCATCTCAAGTCTTCCACATTTGTCTCCTCTAGTCGTCCTCAGTCCACATCCTTGAAAATCATAAGAATCCCGGATCTTGATGCTCCTACTGCAATGTATTTCATCATAGAGTCAAGACTTGTTGGAAGAGACTCACTTAGGAGGCTGGAAAAGGGCAGTCAGCATGAAGGATGAGGCACTTCATGCTGACATCCTTGGACTGCCTCAAAAAAAATTTAGCGACCTCTAATGAATCTAATGTTGTTGTAACAGAGGAAGATAATTTGGTACCCATTGATAATATTGAACGTGATACTGCTTACTCCTCTTCTGATGAGTCTCCTATGTTTCTCACTCTGTCACCTAGGCTGAGGCTTTTAGCTACAGACATTGCTGTTTAATTTTATAAAATACCTGTCCATGCTATTGTCAATATTGGTTCCACTGTGAATGTCATTTTGTAAAAATAATGAATCGTATCAAGACAGCCATCAACTTACCTCACTAAATGGATCTTGACAAGGGTGAGACACATTGAACTCAGTCAATTGAGGCCTATTCCTTGCTGCCCATTTGCTTTGGCAGACTTCCTGTGATTTCCCCAGCCATTGCATTAGGCAATCAAGTTATGTTTTCTACTAAGGGCTCAGTTTCTCAGGGACTATTACGCTGTCATGCACTATGATGAAGGATTCTTATCCCTAATAGGACACAGCGTCCTTTAGGTTTTTAAGACCTCCCACGATGCAAAGATGGAGGTCAAAGCTCAGGCTTGTCTGTTAGAAGCGAAATCTGGTGTCAGATAATTAGAAGTTCAACTAGGTAGTAAAAATGTTAGGGTGTCAACTACTTCAACTTTTAATGTAAGATCAGGGACCAATTATCAGTGGAATTATATTAATCGATGTAATGGTTCTACTCCATCCATCACATGCCAAATAGGTCATTTAAAGATGAGGGGTCCCTTCAAACCCCCAACAAATCTAACAAACTGACGTTGAAGTTTTTCACTTGCCAGTTTATAAGTAGCTCAATTTCCTAAGAAATAGCACCCTCTTTTATAGACTTGAAGGGGGTCCAGGAAAGTAAAATATATCCTCCAATGGCCACTTGGGAACTTCAGTATTCGCCCAAACTACTCCTATGTGCAATATGGCAGATTGGCGGGATTACACTAAAATGCTCCCCCATGATTATGTCCTTCCAGAAGTCAATCTCACATCTGTAATCCAAGCTTAGCAAGGTGATATGGCTCTACAGGGCAGTGATAGGCTAAATCATTATTTTAAAAATTAGTATACTCTCTGCATTATTCAAATTTCATCGCCTCACACTACTAAGCCTCAAATTAGGTAAATTTTAAGTGAGATCAATGTAAAGAAGTAAATTATTTGAGGTGGGTCAACCTTGGGACAAATATACCACACTGAGAATTTTTATAGCTAGTATAGGTTTCAAACTCGAAACCTACACTAGGGTGGAAGCAGTTTTATCTGCCTAGCTAACCACCCTTAAGTGAGATCAATGTAATAAGGGTTATTCTTTATTCTAAAAACCCTGAGTTTTTAGTATAATATTACTAAAAACCACCCCTTTTTATAGTTTAAAAATCTCCTTCTTAAGTTAAGTTTAATAGATATCACAAGTTTTAATACTCCAGTAACTTCTAAATGTTGTAATCCTTTGCACCTAGCACCTGTGAGAACTCACACCCACCATGTTCCAACATCTGGATTGACAGGCTAGAATATTATGTAAGGGGCTCTCAAGTATGGTTACCCCCTCCTGAAGTAGATGGCCAAGGGGACATATCTATTTGCCCAAGATGACTACTATACCATCAAATTCTCAGGTTTTTGTCAACATCTGTATAAATATCAATATTTTCTTGGGAAAATGCTGAAAATATAGAGTATAATTACCCATCAGTCATGGAAAGCCTGACCTGTCCTGGAATTTTAGATCCCGCCTATTCTGGATCCATATTGGTGCTGCTGGATACCTTATTGACAAACCTAAAACAGTGGGCCTAATATTCCATCCGAATATGTTTGCCTCCTTCCTGTAAAAGCCATTGATGATTTTCATAACTTTGGAAGTTTAAGGGAATCTTATGTTAGAATCACTCCCTACAGTAGCTCATTTTGACACCTCTATTAAACAAGAATTCATTATAAAAACATAAGAGCCAAGTTAGAAATTACTGGAAGAATACTCAGACCTCTTCTAAACCTCTGCCTATTATTTTGGTAAAATAGATGCGTTTTACAACACGTTGATACTGGGGACGCTCAACCCATTCAATCCTGTCCCTAATGGAAGAGTAAGGTTGAAGAGACTCAGGTGGCTGTTGAGCTCAAGAACTACTTGAAGCTGGGCAATTGGTGTCTTCGCATAGACCTTAGGCCTCCTTTTCCCTGTTAGCTTGGAATAAGTATGACAACTAACATGCTGTGATGGACTATCAAAGACTTAACTCCATTACCTAGAAGGACAGTTACCACTTTTATCATATTAAGAACTCCTTCCGCTTGCTTGCCAGGTCACAATATTTTTTCTACTATGGATCTAGTTAACAGATACAAGCAAGTAAACCCAGCCATAAAGATCAAGCCAAATGTGCACTCATAGCTAATGAGAGGATAATCAAGCTAACTAGTATTCCCCAGAGTCTTTTCAACGCTCCTGCCACCTTCCAACGCTCCATGGACAGAATCTTAGGGACTTAAGCCTATCTTGTGTCCTCATGTACCTCAATATTATCACTTTTTTTAACGCAAACCTTCTTTATTTAGTACTAGATGGTACGCAAACCTTCAATAGCCATGCGGAACATCTCTGGGAAGCCTTTAATCGTCTTAGAAAGGCCACAGTATATCTCAAGCCTTTTAATTGCTCATTTTTTCAATTTGAAACAAAATTCTTTGGACACAAGGTCTCAAAACTTGGTATGCAGCCTATCTTGGATAAAGTTGCCACTTACTAAGAAGATGTCACGCCCTCAGAGACTTAGGGATATAAGTTATACCTTGACATGGTGGGTTATTATCATCAATTCATCCCTCAGTTTAATGACTTACTGAATCTCAGGTCTACCTTCTACAGAAAATTGTACTATTTGAGTGGCATACCAAACAGAAACAGGCGTTTTATATTCTTCAGACTGCTCTTTGTACTAAACTTATTTTAGCTCATCCACGTTTCAACCTGCACTTTTTGTTATTAACTGATGCTAGTGATGTCACTGTCAGGCTATCCTAGCTCAGCATGCACAATATCAGGTCAATCACCCAGTGGCTTACTTTAGCAAGACCCTAAGCAAGGCCAAAAAAATTATAGCATTACCAAATGAAAATTCCTGGCTGTGTTATTGGTGATAAAGCATTTACAGCCCTACCTATATGGCACCTATTTCAATGTCATCTCTTACCATTTCTCGCTCTGATGACTGCAGCATATAAAGGACCTAGATGGCCGGTTAGCAAGATGGTCCCTAAGGATGCAGAAGTATGATTTTACTATTGTAAACTGTACAGGAGTAATTAATTAGAATGTCAATGGTCTCTTTTTTTTAGTATTAGAAAATGTCAATGGTCTCTTAAGGAAGCTGGTACTGGCTTCCTTGACCCTCAAAGGAAACCTACTGTATAATCTAATTGACTGGCCTGAGTGATTGGAGTTAAAGTCTCCTAAGATACAAAATTTAAACCATGGTAGATGACTTGAGACACCCAAATCTAAGAGAAAATGCTGTTTAAGAAAATCAATGAGAAATGACTATCTTATCTCCGCCCTTCTTGTCAAAATAGTGTCATTCTTGAAGGACACATGGCCGTGGGTCACGAGGAAGTGAAAAAGACCCACAAATGGCTAAAGCAACGATGTTATTAGGATCAGATGCTTGAGACTATCCAGGAAGTTCTATAGGCTTGCATGACTTGTCAATTCCAAGATTGGCTAGTACCCAGTATCAACATTTAGTCATGGATCCATCAAGACCATTTAATGTCGTCAGCATTGATGAGGTGGAACCTTTTCCCACTGAGTTACACAGCCATAAGTATATCCTATTAGCCATGGACCATTTGATTAAATAGGTTGAAGAAATTTCTGTTCCCGCTGTCACCACATAAGCCATGGCCCTATTCATTATTTAATTTGTTTTTCACTCAGCATGGATGACCAAATACTTTACTTCTGGACATTGGGTAATTTTCGCCTTATAGGAATTCCAAGGAATAACTTTGTTTTTTGGAACTAACCAAAGTTTCACCGTCCCCTATAACCCCTCAATTAATGGGGTGGTGGAATGTGCTGATGGAACTCTCATTTCTATTTTGCAGAAGATAACAGCTTCTGACCCTTCACGCTAAATCACTGTCTACCTAGCGCCTTACACTTACCAAATATGCTAACATAAAATAATCATAATGCCCCCTTAAAAGCTCTATATATGGGAATACCTATCAACTACAAGGTAGCCTTAAGCCCCTACTCAATACCTTTATGCCTGAGAACACTGATTTGACCATGAGGGCCTTAGCTGATGAATTGTCCAGCTTCAAGCCTTAGCCACTCAGGGATTTGTCACCACCAAAGAAGAAAAACATTCCAATTTAATGTCAGGTGACCCTCATTACTAATTTTACATTAGGTTACCTAGCTTTATTTAATCACCATCAACCTGGAGGTTGACAGAATAAACTTGATGTTCTTTGGTCTGGACCCTAAAAGGTCAACAATAAGGTGAACTTTGAGTATCTAATTACCACATCAATCAGGGAACTGTGGTAAAACGAGTACATGGCTAATTCCTCATGGCTCTATACCCCCTACAGTAGGACCTTAAGGGCGTCGTTAGGATTTGAATAGATGTGAGAGTCAAGGTCCCTACTCCCAAATTGAGCCCTGATAAGCTACTTCTTGAGCCCTCATGATTGGGAACTGTCCATAAAGGCACCAATGAGAATTTTAATAAGGAAGCATCACGCGCAGAAGAATTGATGGAGATGCCTTCTGGTATTGCACCTCCACATCCTGAACCTTGAAAGACGTGACTCCCATCAACGTGGTCATGAGGACAATGCAAAAATTGAGTGCGTTGACCAGGATTGTAAATATGGAAGAATGAGAAAAATCCTGATTATACAGGGCTATAAAGGTCCTCCTGTAATCGTGACCCATTCGCTCTGTAAATATTAAAGCCTTTTAAAAGATATAGTATCCTATTTCACCCTAGCTTTTCATCTTCATTAAAAACTCCGCTAGCTTATTGATTTGAGCCCATTTTGTACCTGACTACAGTCAAGAGAACTATTACACTAAGACCCCTTTAAGAGTATGACAGGGGAGTATCAATGAAAGAATCAATTATGTACTCATTAAATAATAATTACAGTTTCTATAGACTTATCATGTATTCAACTTAATTCTTGTAAGTTATAATTATTGGTTTTTCCAGATGGAATCCAATTTTCCTTCGCATGGCGCTATGCGTTTGTAGTAGTACAAAACTATATCAGAAATC
This sequence comes from Massospora cicadina, assembly GCA_022478985.1. Taxonomy (NCBI): domain Eukaryota; kingdom Fungi; phylum Entomophthoromycota; class Entomophthoromycetes; order Entomophthorales; family Entomophthoraceae; genus Massospora; species Massospora cicadina. Next base: position 71,996 of record JAKSZP010012167.1, on the reverse strand, counting down.
TTAAAGTTATCTGAAAGTTAGCTGATTACTTTTTCTGAATGACATTATTTTTTCAATTGTTTTGGTCAAATTCATTATTTCATCTGACTGGAATTGTATAATTTGATGTTCTAATCTAATTAACATTTTTCAGGAACTTCAGCATTATTACTGGTAAGTTTTCATACTAATAGGGCCAGTGTACAAGGTTTTTAATCTAAAGCCTTAAACGGGGACATTTTACAATGCAATAAAAGTTATCTGGAAAGCCAACATTACACTTGGGAGGTATTGATCCCAATGTAAAAAATTGGAAGTAGCCATTTTCTCTTAATATCAAACTAGTAGCCCATTTGCTAGTTCTGCATTCCCATTTGTTGATCAGTTTTTTTGGGCGCTGAGAATTATTGTTCTTATGCATATAGTAAGATCTTTGTAAACTCTCAAGGTAAAGTTTCTCCCATTATCACATAACAATGCCTGTGAGCAACATTCCTAGTAAGGTTATACTGATATAGGAAGTAGGTGGTGGGGCTTGGAAGTTTGCGCAAGAATGTCAATTGCTTAAAACCACTTTATAAATTGATTAATTCATACAATAAAATATTGGTTTCCTCCTTCTGATTTAGGAAGTAGACATACAGAATCTCAAAAGATGGTATGTAATGGCTGATGAGGGTCATAAGCTGATACTTGTACTTAGCCTTATGCAGTGATTGTTTTTGACAAGTTATGCAAACATCCAAATCTCTACTACTGAGTTCAGAATTCCTTTCTAATAATGGTGGTACTTTATCCATATGTAAGTTTTCTGGCTCCTCCGTGTATTAAGGTATTGTGAGCTTCTATTATAATTGGTACCCATTATGAAGGCCATAAGTAAGGTAACAAGTCTGTTCTGATTTAGTTGTATCATGACCCATTTAGAACTAATAAGTACTGTGAGTGCAATTTCATTATATTCTAGACTTGTTTGTCTTCATTCTTGAAAAAATACAGCTTCATGAGTAAGTATTTTAACCACTTTTCTCTGCTGTTGTTTACATAGATTAAGGCAATTAAGTCAGTTCACCCACATCCATGTGTCTCTTCTGTTAAAATTGGAGCATGGGCGTTGGATTTCTGATGTACAGGCTATAAAATTACAAAATATCAAGTACTGTTTGATGACACCAACCTTGAAAATTACTTTGCAAAAAGGTTTTCTTATCTGAAATTGGGGGTTTACTAACAAAACATAAGCATACTGTAGTATCTTTCACCTCCCATGGCTAAACGGCTCACTAAAATAATCTCCTTGGTAGGCTGATTGCATCTAAGTAGAAAAAGATCCCACTCCAGATGACAATTCCTCTCAAGGTCTTTAATCATTTCCAAATTTCTTATTGGTGTCATTTCTGGTTACTAAGCAGCATTTAAGAATGGGAAAATAGAGGTATACTATACAAACTAGGCCAGGAAAGCATATGCCGAATGCTTGTAGAAATTTCATTTAGTAGCAATATTCCAATTGTAATCAAGAACCAGTGGATAAACATAGTAATAATAGGACCCTAATACCAACTATTTTATGCCAGCATGAGGCAAGGGAGGACCTTGAGAGTTAAATAAAATAATAGGCAATAGGAAAACTGAGGCCACGGGCTATGGTGATCAACAAATTAAAGAAGCACAAGCTGCACTGTCAGGGATTAAAAATTTGATATATAATCATAAATACTAAGAATCAAGGGCTCTGGCTGATTTCCCACAATTTATACATTTATTGCGGGGAAGGCTGACCATGGGACGGAAACTTCTGAATATGACTCAGGAAAGATAAACTTAGTACCAGGGGAGGCACCCCAGAGAAGCGATGCTATCTCTTGTTGCCAGCGGGAACGCCACTTATGGGGAGGGGGAGGGAACGTGTGAAGGGGCCGTAGCCACTATTGAGCACGTGTGGAGGAAGGGGTCTGATTTGATGAACCAGACTGGGAACCAGGAGGAGACCAGCTGTCGGTGACGCGGTGGGAGATATCCAAACATCCACGCTTGAAAGTAGTCCACCAAATGAGACCAGAATCTGTGGACAGCTTCTGGGAGGGTGGGGATGGAGCCAGCGATGGCATCCAAGACAATCGTGTGGATAGTCCACATGGCGATTGCAACCACCAGAGCATGGAGGGAGGGTGGAAGGGGGAGGCCATTGATGAAGCAAACATATCTCTTGACAGACTGAAGGGATGCGTTTGATCCTGGCCTAGCAGGCGTTGGACTTCGCGCCATATCACTTTAGAGGTGGGGCACTTCTCCAGGCGGTGGAACAGCGTTCCATACTGGCCACACACGACACAGGATGAGTGTAAAGCGTTAGAGCGCTCAGCTGTACGATACACCCGCCTCAGGCAGCGCCACACGTGGGAGCGGACTTGAGGCTGCAACAGAGGATGGTGTGCGTATTTCCAGATAGTCTTTTGGGTCTGTGTGGAATAAGGGATGTCCATCATGTCCAGGTAATCCACCCTGGATAAGACATGGGGCCGAATGGGGATCACGCCATCATGGATGGGTAGCCCCTGTACCTCTTGTGTGAACTGAGGAGAGGGGCGGCCTCTTCGGGTTGTATATCCACTAATATGAATTCTCCACTCTGCGCTTCGCATGGAGAGTAGGATTCGTTTTTAGTGGGTTTTAGTCCCGTGAGGACCTGTGGCCGATGTGTGTGATGCGAGGTATTTCATCAGGGAGTGGGGGTTTGATGGATTGTTGAGGCCCAAGGCTCAGGAGAAGTTAGAGTGGGCCGCGCGGGACCAGTGTTGGGATGGGAGTGTAGGAGAGGTGACGGCCGTGATCCAGGTGCCCAGGATCTTAGCAGCATGGGCTTTGAAGTCAAGAAGGCCCATGCCACCTTGATGATGAGGGCCAAACATGACCTCTAGCCATACTGGTGGAGGGCGGCCTGACCAAAGCCATCCTTGCAGCAAAGCATACAGAGATTTGAAGAAGCTTAGGGAGAAGAGGATGGCGTGGGCTCCGAACCAGACTTTGGATAGGAGCATAGAGCTGGCAAGAACAACCCTGCCAGTGAGTGTAGTAGGGTGGACTCTGAGAGAGGCGATTCACTTCATCACGTTGTCCAGTATATGGCACTCCATTACTGCTGACGCATATCCGCCTGCCTTCATCCACACGCCCAGATGGCGCACCGGTCCTATGGTAGGACTTGGCAAAAAGGGGAGCACCAGTGGAGCGGTGTGTGTTAAGTTAGTAAGGCGTGGACGTGGGCGAGCAGATGGGCCTGGTTGGGAACTAATTTCTGGGGCCCAGCAGTTCTGAAACCGACCAAGGAGGATGATTTCGGTTTTGGAGGCGTTCAGTGCCGCGTTGCTTACCCAGGAATATTCCTGGATGAGGGCTTCAAGCGCGAGTGCATCCTTGTTATTAGACACCCCCACCACGCAATCATCTGCAAATGCCATCATCTTGACTGGGGTTTGGCCTGGCACATGAACCCCAGTAAGTTGGGCATTCACATTTCGCAGTAGTGGGTCAAGGCTGAAGTTGTATAAGAGTGGGCTGAGGGGGTCCCCTTGTCGCAGGCCCCTTTGAGGGCGGACTACTTCCTTTAGGAAGCTCGGGCCACGCACTGCCATTGTTGCAGATTTTGTGAGCAGCATCACCCAGTTTATGAAGCGGGGGGGGGTAGGCGGAATTGATGGAGGCAGGCCCTAAGATATTCCCAGTTTACTCTATCATAGGCCTTTTGTTGGTCCAAGAATACAAGTGCCCCAGAGGCTGTGGACTGACATGCATTAGCCACAGAGTGCACATTATCCCAAATCGACCTTCTAGGGATGAAACCAAATTGTTCTGGGGAGATGGTGGTAGATGCTATAGTCCCTAAACGGTTAGCCATAATTTTTGTTAAAACTTTTTTGTCTGTGTTTGTTAGAGAAATGGGGCGCCAGTTGGCTAAGTCAAGATTATCCCCTTTCTTGAAGAGTGTGACAGTAAAGGCCTCATGTCCTCCTGGTAGGAGGCGCATTTCCAACAGGCTTTGGTTAAGTGAGGCTAGCAGCAATGGGGATATATTTGGAATAATTTTTGTAGAACTCATATGGAATGCCATCTGGGCCTGGGCATTTTCATGGCGCACCGCAAATGGCTGTCCATAATTCGTTTGGAGTAATTAAATTCATTATTTCCGTGTATTGGAAAATGGTGCGGATATGAGCTCAGTCAAGAAATTCTGCCATTTCAGCTGGCTGAATTGGTTCAGCTCAGTATAACTCGGAGTAATATTTTTGCATTTCAATTGCCTACTTTGGCCAGTGTGTCCACAATAGAATTATCTGAACTTCACACCTGTGTGCAGGCCACACTCTGGCATGGTGCGAAATTTTTTTTAAAGAAGTATGCAGTGCACTTGTCACCTTTAGTGATGCATGTGGCCCTGTATTGGACACAAACCCAATGTTTGTGTTGCCTTTCAAGTGCGTTGAGGTGGGCAGCTGCCTCTGCCCACTTCCAGCCCCATGCAGGGCTGTATCCTGTGGCTGGGATATTGGACTCCAAGTGGGCCAATTCTGCCAGAGCGTGCAAGATAACCGCTGATGTGGCTCGTGAGCGTCTGGAGGAGAGATGGCAATAGTGGCGGATGGTTTCCTCTTTGAAAGTTGCCCATGTGGAAATGGGGTCCGCGCAAAACAGTGCAACAAATAATTTCGCCAAAGTTGCCTCTTCCACTCACGTGGAAAATCCTGGTGATGCGAGCTCGGGGGGCGGATTTTGCACCAATGTAGAGCCTTTGCAACTGTGACAGGTAAGTGGTATGTTATTGAGACCAGTTGGTGGTCAGAGAATTCCATTTTCGTTGTTTTGAAGTGGGAGATGTGGGGTTGGAATTCCGCCGGCATTAGAATAAGGTCAATGCGGGTCATGGACCTTAATTGGCCATTGTGGATGTGGGGACGTGTCATGTTTTCGAGCAATGGGCATGTCGCAGCAGCGCATCCATTAACCCAAGGGTGGCTTTTAGAACGCGTAGTTCTATGTGACCCTGTGGGGTGTGGGGTGAGGGCAGCCACTGGTCCGTTGGTGAGGCTAGCCAACAGTTCATGTCACCAACTAGGAAAGAATCAGGGGGTAGTGGGAGGGATTTGACCAATGAGAAAAATTCCTAACGCTCGTGTGCACTGTTTGGGGTGTAGATGTTGACGATTGTGTGCACAATGTCAGCCTACGAGAAGGTGACAACGAGCACTCAGCCATTTAGGAATGTTTCTGAGGATGTGAATTTTAAAAGATTATTTTTCTGAATTAGCACCCCACAGTGCTTTGACCAAAAGGATAGGGATGGGAGGAGCATTGTTTTCCAAGCTTCCTCAGAACCTAGTGGACAGTGGGACTCCTGGATGGCCAGGATATCCACAGGTAAATTGTGTTATAAAAAACTCAGTTTCCTAGCCTGGGACAGGGAGGCCTTGAGTACGGCGATATTCAGCGTCCCTAGAGTGAAGGTTTCCCCCATTGCACCTTAGGTGCAATGGGGGTGGGCACCCAGGCCCACTAGCCTCCTCTAGATCCCCATGGGCCTTCACATCAGCGCAGGTGTTTGCAGCAATGCTATCGGGGTTCTTGTTAATTTTTGTGGAAAGAGTAGCGTTGGCTTTGGCCTTCACTTTTTATTTTCCCGACGTTGGACAAATTTTTTATGGTGCGGATAAGTTTGGTGCACCATCGAGCGGGGCAGGAAATTTTTTTTCAGTTGGGATAGATACCAAGTTGGTTTCAACTGGAGCTTGGGTGCAGCGATTGGGTGAGATCAAATCTCCCATCGAATCCTCAGATTGAGTGGCCCACTCAGCATGGGCCTCCCAATCTGATTAGGTGATGGATTCCCAAGTCACTTCTGCCATGAAGGTCTTTGTCCTCCTGGCGTTGTGAGTGTGGGATGGTGGTGGTGGCCTTGGCCGCTTCCTTGACCGCTGCCCTACAGGCCTGCCTGGCCTTCTTCCACTCCTGTGGGGAGATGGGCTTTACCAATAGGTAGCAGCCTTGTGCTCCCCATGGGAAAGCCTCCTTGGTGCTTGCGGTTGGTTCATAGTGCGCCTCTCCCCTGGCCATGGCCGCCGAGGGGTGCTCTTGGAATGTGACACCCTCCTTGATGGGGCATACGTGCGCCTTATGGCCAAACATGTCACAGTGGGTGCAAATGGGGGGCGCGCTGTCCACGGTTACCCAGAATGGGTGGGTGGTATGCCCTGTGATGTCAATAAAGGTGGAGTGTGGGATCTGGGTTAGGTCCTTCACGATCTCCTCAGTTGGGGTCAGAACTGTGATGGCTTTGCTGGTGCACAGGTGTGGCATCAGCATGAAGCGTTGCATTTTAAAAGATTGTATTTTGTCATATACGGTGAGACCATCTTTCAGGTGTTGCTCCAAAATGTCACGTTTTACCGTAGTAGGCAAAAAGTCAAACGTGAGGAAAATTTGGTTTGATTTTATCATCTGGTGCATTTGGTTTCAACGACCCATTGCCCTTTGGGGAGGTTGACCACTATGCGCATCGCTGCAGCCTCATCTGCTGCTATTTTTCTTTCAAAATCTAGGTCCAGCCAACTGCATAACATGGAGTGAGGTGCAACGTACACCGCGGTCAGGAAAATTTTGTGTACATCTTCACAAAATTTTTCTCATAAGGCCATTTTTTGGATGTCCAGATACACACGGACTCTGAATTCCACCGGCAAAAGTGGCTGGGAGTGTGGCGTGTTGATGTACTGGTTGCATCGTGCTTGCCATGTGAGTATCTCCGGGGAAATTGTGACCGCCAGTTTTTTGAAATTTTTGTCTATTCTGCCGGATTCTCTGGGGCGTTTTTGAATGTTAGAGGCTGCGGGCCTTCCGCCTGCTCCTCTTGCCTTGCTTGCCCAACTGCTCCCAGACATGGGCGCAGACTAATCTCCTCTGTGAGATTATTAAACTAGATTTAGTCTTGAATTGAATAGGTTGCAAAAGTGTTTGCAACGAGAAAGAAAAGTGATTTCCCACAATTTATTTAATACAACTTATCAACTACCTAAAAATTAGAAGGCTGCAAGGCAAGATAATTAAAAACTGATTGAGCCCTAAACCTGATTTTAAATAAAAGTACTTAATTAAGTACATAGTAATATACTACATATGGTTATTTAAACCAATTAAAAAAAGCGCGCTGCTCATTGGATGATAATCTTGTTAAAGTATTATAATTTATGAGCTCATTTTGCTAGACTTCCAATAAATCTATCAAATTCTGCAGCCACTTCAAGGAAGCATGGTCTGTAATGACTGTAGATTTATACCATTTGGGATGAGACAAAAGTATTTCACTTCAAGAAGAACTGCTAGACATTCCTTCTCTGTGACAATGTAATTTCACTCAACATTTAAAAGCATCTTACTGTAATAGGATACTCAGTGGTCAATGCCTTCACCATCCAATTGCAATAGAATGGCCCTATTGCTATATCAGAGGCGTCTGTAAAAAGGATGACTAGCTTCCCATATTATAGATGTCACAAAATTTTGTATTTATATTTAATGTTCCTTCATCACCCTGAATATGTTTCATTGTTCTACTCCCCATACAAAAGGGGTATTTTGCAAGTAAGCAAATGGAAGTTTCAGTAGTTTATTGAAATTGGGGATAAGTTTATGGTAATATTCCATCATTTTAAGTAAGCTTTTTTATCTATGAGATTCTTCAGTTTATGCATCTTAAAAATTGTTATAATCTTATTATACAAGGGTCAAATTCCTTCCTGCAATATGGCATCTCCTAAGAATTCCAATTCTTGTTGGAAGAAAGTACAATTCTCAGGCATAAGATAAAATTTTCATTCTCATGATCGTTGAAAAACTGACTTGATGTGGTAAAGCTAATCATTAAAGGTTTTTGATAACCTTTTATTTAATCTAAATAAACAATTACATAGCTCATTTTAAGATCTCAAATGTATGATCCATCACCCAATGGAATTATCTAGTCACATTACATAATCTCTTAAAGTAGCTGGGTAGGGTGAAATGATACTTCTGTACATATTAAGGCTCACTTTTCTTGCCTTTTGGCGATAAATTCATCTTCCAGTAACTTCTGGAGATGTTAACATGGAGAAGGAATTCAAACTGGAGAGTAGGGCCAAAGCATCATTAATTTTTAAGATGGGATAGCTGTCCTTCTTTGTGAGCTGTTTGGATTCCTGTAATCCAACACTTTTCTGTGACTACCGTTATTCTCTTTGAAAGTTACAGTGGGGACAACCATGGACTCTGGGAGGACACAAGTAGGCCACATCAAATAATTGTTTTAGCTTAGTCTTCATGTATGGATCCTCTACCTTTTATTTTCTGTATGGCTTCAATTATATGAGATTTGAATCTTTTATTTTAATGTTGTGTATACAGTTTCTCATAGGACCATAGTCACCATCAGACGTGGAAAAGATATGCAAATAATTTTCAAGTAGATAATGTACTTTCTTTAGTTCCTCCTGATTTATTTTTTGAATAACTGAACATAAGGTATGACGCAAATCAGTGAATTGATATATAAGCCCAAATCAAGTTGAGTACTAGTAAAATGTATCTTTTTAGTTTCTTAAATAGGAATTAACTATATTTATCCATTATTAAGATGTTCTTGACTACCTTTTCATGACATGTGAAGATTCCAAGTATTATATTGATTGGCTGTTGATAAGTTAAATCTAGGACGCCTGTAAATACTATTGGCTCAAATTAGCTGACTCCATCAATGCTAGTGGTGTGTATTAAACAGTTTAGAGGTATCCTCAGGGTTGAATTAATTGTAAACAATCATTGTTCTCCTAAATTAATCTTCACCTATTTTTGATAGCTTAAAATGGTATATCATCTGCTGCATCTACTGAATAGAGGAATCATCTTCATAATTAATCCAGATTTAAAATAATGCTAAGGCAAAGTGAAAGCAGGATACTCGACCATTCAAGAGTATTCCTTCTTGCTGTATCCTTTATTATCCAGCATAAGGGGAACTTCATAATATAGGAGTGACAGATAACCTTTTACAAGTTAAAAACTCTTCATACTCAATCTAAATTGTGTCCCAATGAGTATGTCATACTGGATGTTGTCAAAATCAATTTCAGGAGACAAAGATATAATTTGCAAATTTAAATTGTCAAGGAAGTTAAGCACTTATTTATTTGGTGTTGTTTGGACCTGCAGTGATATATTATTTGATGTATTTGAGGTCTGGGGAGAGCTTGATCCCCTTAATAAGTCTGGAAGAGACAACGTTAGTTGGCAATCCTATATCAAAGATAGCCTTTACTCAGACCTTTTAATCATCACTTCTACTTTTTTCATTCTTCCAAAATTTGGCGGCAGGTCTTACCACTGTTTAAAAATAAAACTTTCAACGAGCTTTCTTACAGTCTCAAAGTACTTTTTCTTGGTTTCTACATGACTGTGTATGTCAAGAAGGGTAAGATCATTTTGGAAAGTTACTGGTCAGCATCACTGTCTGTATCAATTACTCTTTGACACCCAATACCTTGTTTGAGGTAAGTGTACTTTGGGACTTGGACTTCAATATTCTCAGTGTTCAAGCAATACAGGGTGGAAATCTCAGTGAGTATGTTAGGAACCCAATGTGCCAAGTATCGACCTGCATTCCTTTGTGGGTATGCTAAAAACCATAAAGGCATTTACAGTCCACAAGGTACAGCATGTCTCAAGGGGTTTGAGGAGGCATTCTCAGAGAGGAGTTAGAAAGGGCAGATATTGTAAACTGGGATTAATTACCATTTATTTTATTAAGATAAATAATGAAAAAGGTTTTTACAATATATTTTCATGTATAAACAGGGAGACTAAACTAAAATAACACAAAATTTTTTTCAAGTAAAGGTTGTTTGTTATTAAATTAGGAGGGGATTGCACATGGTCGTGAGATTCAAGCTATTAAGAAATCACCTATACTATTACTGATTATTTCGTTTTGTAAATCAATTAACCAATTTTGAGCTGCAATTAACCGTGTTACCTTTGTTTACATAGGAGCTTGTTTATACTTTGGCCTCATGTCTGAAACTTTTTTCCTTAAAATTTAAAGCTATAAAAACTCTTAGTAAAGAGTTTTTACCTGGGAATATCCAGGTGTCAGGTTTGATTCAACAGCGAGAGCGCCTCTTGGCACCTTATGATTGAGAGTGATTTTTGCCCTGGTATTATTAACATTACAAGAACTTTCAGATTTGTGGTAGAATTTTAGAATGCACTGCACTAATTGTTCAGAAGTTCAAATATAACAGCAGTTAAGGCCCTGGGAGCTTATTCAGGGGAGGGGGCTTAGCAGGGAGGGGTTGCCGCTATTCATCACTTATAAGGGTTTTCCATTAGATCACCTAATTGGTTGAGTGGAATTGCCTTAGTAATGGAGCCCTTTCTTGCCCTAAAGGGATGTAAAACCCTATCCAGCTTGGTGTTTTGCACTTGAAGTATTACAGTTTGCATCTAAAATATAATAGCTTGTATCTTCATACCCCCTTCAGAGTCAACACTAGAATGGTTCTCAATACACATGATAAAATCAATTAGCAATGTTTTGGATTCAGGTACTGGAGGTTGAATTTAAAGGTACCTGACCCTAAGCTGACTGCCATTTTCCATGCTCAGTTAAGTCAAGAGTCTTCTGGAAGCACTCATCTTTAATGTGTTTATTCTTTTTATATCAGTTACACTTGGACTTCGCCACCTTTTTCAACTTGGTTTCCTCCAAAGTATACACTCTAGGTTCCATGAGTAAACTTCAGATGGTTTCCAACTCTTTTATCAATCACATCAAGCAGAGATTCTTTAATGTCTAAGAAAGAGTTAAAGCTTTATTTGACTGAGATAACGTGCATGGTCAAGTTCTGATTACTAAGTATTCATCAACAACATCATCTTTACCATCATCCGGTGTAAACATTTTTGAGGCCATCAGTGTTTGAGCCATTAATATATAAATTATCCGCAAATTCAGCTAGGGTTTTAATTCAACGTAGCGTGATTCCCATGAAATCCTGTTTACTAATACTTAAGCTCTTCATATAAACCAGATTCTTAATAAGCGCGTTTTTCACTTCTTCCCAAGTATTCATATTGTCCATGTGGGGTACTATAACCTCCTGTACCATGTGACTTAAAAATAGATATGTTATGCTTAACCATTTGGTGATCAGTCGCACTCTTTATTGTGGCCTCATAAACGTAGAGGAAAGATGAAATACTTACTTCTCCAGGTGTAAACTACTACTTGAAAATAAGTTTGACTGGAGTAGGTTCCAGACCTGAGACAACGCTTAATCTGGGAGAATCATGTTCAGTGATTTTGGTACGTGTGTCACTCTGCTCAACTTGTTGAAGTCAGCAAAATTGATCTTGTTGTGGGTTAAGATGCTGCTCCATTTCATTAATGATAAGTCTTGGTGTGATATTTAAAATTTTAATGTGTTATTTAAAATTATCTTTGTCATTCTTCAGTTCTTAACTTTTGTGATAGCATTAATTTGTTGAAGAGCGATAGAGTGGAAAATTTATAAGAGTTTCTTTTCATCCTTTAATAATCAAATGCGCCAGTTTAAGACCTCTTTCATCTAATGACATTCAGAGCTTTGGGGAGGCTTGTCCACTTTTACTTTTAGCTCTTCTATGAGGGCGTTATAACGCTGCTTAGATTTTGTGACTTTTTAAGATTGGCTAGAGCTTTCTCAAATAACTGGTTTGCTTCTTATCTTGTTCACTAATTTGTTGATTCTTTAACAATTGAGTGTGTAGCCACTTGGGTTGCACATGATACCAGATCCTTTTCAACATTGACTACTAAGGTAACAAGGTTCTGAGATAATGACTGAGCCTCTAAGGTTTGTCAGGCTTCAAGCTTGTCAATTTTTTATAGGGAGCTCTAGTTGACATATAGGGAGCTTAATTTGTTCTTTCTCCTTAAGATGGCTAATTGAAACATGGGCCGCCATTTCACCATGGGCTTTAGTGTCTTGCTGTCAAAGCTCTTGGGCAAAAGTTTTATGTAGTTTCTGAGTCCTTTTGTTAGGCTTTTCAATGTCCTTTCTGAGGAGGTACATGGCTTTCTCCATATATTTGATAGACCAGAATTGATGGTCCCGTTTGATTATAAAGTTGATTGATATAGAATGATTCCCTTTGATCTGTCAGCGTATTCCCCTATAATTTGTGATGTTAAATTACATACATATACTGAGGCCACTCTTAGAGCCCCTGGATATTGATGTAATGATGAAAGAATCAAGCTATGAACTCATAATAGGTGTACAATAATGTATAATGCTGGGTATAAAAACTGCATGCTATTAGTGTATAGGTCACACTTGAGCCATATGTATATGGGAGAAATTAAATCTGTATAGGTTCATACAAGTCCTGTCCATTGAGGATGATTTTTTATGGATAGCTCTTTCTCCTGGATTTATAATTCTTTGAATTATATCCCTAACCACATATTGGAATTCCAGATTAGATGTTGAGATCTAAATTCACAGTTGTCTTTTCTTGTACACCTCAAAATGTGACCAATGGTGGACTTACCATTCAGTCATCACTTTTACCATTTTCATTAAGCACCCAGTAACTTTAAACTATTGATAGGATTATCTTCCATGGTGCAATTATCTAAATGCAGGTATCATTAAGTAATGGCTGAGTCCCTGTAGTGAGCACCATCATGTAGGGAATAAGTTTTTAAAAGTCCCAATGGTAATAATTCCAAGAAGCCTGACAGTCAATACTTGCCTCAAGTTCAAGGCTTTTTGATATTATTTATTTACTTTAGATATAGTAGCCAAGTTTCTCTTAGGTCTCAACAAGTTAAGTGTCATGTTCTATGGTAAGGGAAAAGGGATTTAGATAGTAATGTCCCCAAACGGAGATTTAAATGAAAGGTGTAATTTCATTAGTAAAACTAGAGTAAGGACATGTTACTAGAAGCAATATAACCCCAGAAGAAAAGGGAACGATATAATTATTGCAAGGAGGCTATATTATGTGGGCTCATTATTGGATACCTCATCCAGATTTAAGAATGTTTTTGTATCCCAAATTTTATAGGCGGTAAATACACTCTGATTGACTTATTTGGATAAGACTTGGTATATTTAAATCAATCTTCAAGAAGATCCAAGATTAGTACCCTTTTGATGGTATGACTTAATTTACAGCCTCATGAGTCATCTGATGGAGAAATTACCTCACATCCTGATGTTCAGTTACTTCGCTAATCAGGATTCTAGTTTGGGGAATATTGACCTCAACTTTTACTCTGGGTATTTCTAGCATTAAATTAATCCCAACTAATTTTTGATTTATTCATATATTAAATTGATGGGGTTTCTTTACCCCTTTAGTAGGCTTAAATGTCAATTATAAATCTTTTCTTTCCCATTATTATCACTTTTAGTAACATGATTCTACACAATTTCTCTGAGATTGACAATCAACTTGGAATATGAGCAAGTTTGTCCGCAACAATACTAGTTGGGCAAAAGTGGCCAGCACAAAAGGCCCAAAGCCCTCCCAACCCACCAGGGAAAAACACCTCAGCGGAATTTTGACACACCCTCCCACCAAAAAGGGGGAGTACAGCGCCACACCCAGAGTTTTGCAATTCCTGCAAAAAATGGGCGCATATACCAAAATAGAACACTCACAACCCTTGTCCTCCCTTGAGCACGGCCTTAGAATTATGGTTGGCGATACTTCCCTTGAATCATGGGAAAAAATGGGGAGACCTTCTCCATGACTTTCCCAAACACCGTCTCAGTAAATTATAAAAATCTACACAGAGGATGGGTGGACTCAGGTTCATGTCTGTGGAAGAAGCAGCGGAAGCAGCGAAAATTAAATATTCCATAAAAATCAACAACGAAGACCGCACCATCCACACAGTGCACACGTGATGGAATGAGGCAAATGACTATTCATCATATTTGACTGACTCCTGAGCACCGAGCACTGTAATATCCTCATGGACAAACTCTGCGGGGGCCTTAAAGGTTACAGAGTAATCAAACAGTTTGAATTTGAAAAATTCCCCCTCATGCCCCACCTGTGCACAGGAAAGGCAATAGACATTATTGAACTGGATCAGGACGTGGCAGAGGACATCACCCTCATTCCCCACATGGCGACCATCAACCTCCCCAATGGACGCGTATCTTGCCCCTTCTGTATCACACCAGAACACACCCCACCTATCTGCGAATTCTGCTCAGCAATAGGCCACAAAGACCATGCATGCCCCGTCAAGTGCAGGATTGAAGCAACGGAATTTTTGAGGACAATATGGATGAAACAAGCCCAAATTTTGGCAAAATTAAGGACTCCACTTTTGCCTTCTATTGGGGAAAAAGAGCCAATATCGCTTTGGTTGAGCCCATCTCATGCAAGGACTGCCGTCGCACACAGACCACCTGCAAGCAGGCTGCGAGTTCCGCTGAGACCCAGACTCACGCCACAATTTCCACGGAACAATTTCAGGTGGATGCTATGGAAGCACAACAGAATAACCAATCAGATCCCCCACATAAAACCCAACACAACCAAAATGATGAATTTTTTGGACACAACCAAACACCTCCAACCAAGTGGGAGCAGATCCACATTGCACCACTGGGGATCCTCCCAGCCAATCACATGTGATAGATGAAAATATGGAAGACCACTTCAGCCAATCACAATGTGACAACACCTATGCACAGGACCCAACCACCCCAACTCCTAGTTTCTGCCCATCAAACCCGCAGACAAGTGGCAAAATTTTTTTCACTAATGGGGCAAAAGCCAACCCACGCCAGACCCAAAATCCACGGAGTAATCTAAGCCAGAAGAAACCAAACAATGCCAGCACCAAGGCCGCCAATCAACACACTGGAACAAATCTGGCTAGTTGACCCCATACTTGCAGTATGATCTGCGATAAGGAACTGGGTGACCTCAGTGGGTCACCTCAGTGTTCCTGATGTGCAGACTACCGCAATCAACATAGGGACGCTCAACATCGCGGGAGCCAAGGCCCCCACGTCCCAGGCCAAAAAATGGCTTTCCTGCACAATATCCCTATGGACATTTTGGCCATCCAAGAACCCCACTGTCCACTGGGGGAGGAGGATTCATGGTCAACCATGCTCCTTCCATCCAAATCCTTTTGGACATACCATTGTGGGATGGTAATTCAGACAAACTGTAACCCTCCAGTAAAAATCCAAAGCACATCCTTTCACCTGATGGGATGGCTGCTCCTAGCGGACCTCAAGTGGAACGGAGAAAATTTTGCTGTGGCGTGTGTGTATGCCCCAAATAATCCAAATGACTGCCAAAAAATTTTCTCTGATATCCTCTCAATTCATTTCTCTGAGGAAACATTTTTCGCGGGAGATTTCAACTGCTGGCTTAACATCAATACCGACTGCTGGCCCAAGTCTAGGGCTATACCCCGCGGCCACATGGAACTATGCATACTAAAGGCAATGTTGAGCCTATGTGACATCATTCTTAAACAAGCCCCCACCCTGGCCAACATGACGAGGCCCCACCACAACAATAACCAGCTGGTCTCAATGACCTGGATTGACCTGATGCTCGCCCCTATAGACTTCCAGCACCGAGTATCAAACTTTACAATAACAATTATCCCTTTCTCTGACCATCATATGGTCTCAATAGTGCTATTGTCCTCAGAAAAATATGAAAAACCACCAACCTGGCACAGAGTTCACCCAAGCACCATCCACCTTCCGGAGCTTAAACTTTGGATTGAGATAGTGCTAACAACACAGCAAGAAAGACAAACACACAATAGGAATCCTATCACCAAGTGGGAAATATTCAAGGCTCATGCAACCAAGAAAGCCTGCCACCTAAACTCCAGAAAAACAGCTGCAATGTCCGCGACAATCAACAAGGCTATCAGACAGTTTCAACACTTAGAAAACAACACACCTCGTGAGGGATAAACCCCCCAATGGGGCCGCCTGTGGTTCCAGCTATTGACACAGGTAAACTCCCTCTTTAGGAAACACCAGCATTACACCGAAGTATGCTATAAATCAAAATACATTTTATCCAGAGAAACTCACACAGCCCAATTTTTCCACCGTTTTAAACTAATTTCAACGTTGGCGACCTGCACACAGGTCCTCCAAGCAGATGACACAATGGCATCTACACCATCAGAAATATCAGCTGAATTACACCGATTTTACACTGACCTGTACACGGCGGATTTTGCTTCACTTAACGAAATTAAAAATTTCCATCATCCGCTAATATTGACACTATAGCTGGCCAACCAGACCTTGCAGCACCCACAACTAAAGATGAACTATGGGAGATAATAAGATCAACCCCACGAAACAAGTGCCCTGGGCCTGCTGGCCTCCCATATGAATTTTTCAAAAAATGTTTTAAACATATTGCACCAATACTACTGGCAACTATGAATAAGTGCCTGGAAAACACATCAAATCTACCTGGTGGCCAAGACGCATATGTGGTCACACTTTTCAAAAAAGGAGACCAGGCAGATCTAAACAACTGGCGCCCAATTGCTCTCACCAATACCAACACTAAAATACTAACTAAAGTTTTAGCCAAACGTCTAGGTTGCATTGCTCAGACAACCCTCTCCCCCATCAATTTGGATTCATCCCAAATCGCTCAATTTGGGATAATATCCACACAATTACCACCATCTACCAAGCTAACCCCACAGGCGCCCCTGATTTCTTGGACCAAAAGAAAGCATATGACCGAGCTCACTGGGGATACCTAGAACAATGCCTGAAGGCTTTCAACCTAACACCCCGCTTTATAACTGGGCGCTCCTCCTAACGCGCTCATCCAGGTTTGCAATCATAGGCCTAGGTTTCCTAACCGACACCATCACCCCCCAAAGGGGCCTTAAACAAGGTGACACTCTTAGCCCCTTAATATACAATTTTACCCTTGATCCCCTCCTCCAAATCGCAAACTCAAAGCTCACCGGAATCAGGTTGGAGGGACAACCACCAACCAAAATGCTAGCCTTCGCTGATGACTGCGTTGTTGGAGTCTCAAGCAATAGGGATGCCAGGGCGATTGAACACATTATTCACCAATATGAGTCAGTGAGTAACGCCATGCTGAACAAACAGAAAACAGAGGTAATTATAAAGGGCAAATTTAGTTCAAACTGGGCCCCACCCCCCAACACACAAACCATCCAACCACACAACAACGATCCAAGCCAGTAAAACCACTGTGCTTACCCTTTGCACACCACCCTGCCACCAACCCAGTTCATCATCTGGGCATATGGCTCGAAGCCGGTGGATATGCACTTGACACCATAGAAACCAACATTTTGGACAACATCACAAAAAGAATGACATGTATGCGGAGGAGTAAAGCCAGCCTAACCGAAAGAGTTGTGTTAGCCAACTCCCTGATCCTATCAAAGTTATGGTTTGCTGCCCACGCGATCCCCTTCTCCACCAATTTTACCAACGCAGTCTACAAGCTCCTGCAGAACTGGCTATGGTCTGGATATCTTGCACCTGTCATGCTGGAGACCATGTACAGCCCATGGAAGAGAGGCGGGATGGGGATGCTCAACTTCACGGAAGGAGCAACTCAAATCCTAGGCTCATGGATAGCCTCCACGACGTCACCCAACCCAACATCCCCCCACTGGGCCAAGGCAGCCCAAACCAATTTTGCAAAGGCACTACATCTGAGGTCCCCATCCAACCTGGCGACTCTGATGAAGTACCTTGTAACACACCCAAACGCCACTGGACCGCACAACACCAATCGGTATTTCAAACGCATCCTATACAACCTAAGACAAGGGGATTGGAGCTTCTCCTATGCACAGCAAATCAAAGACATTCACCCTCAAACTGGATATGTGCAACTCCACAGAGGACAAACGGTGTCTAACGTACCTGCCCCATTACCACCCTTCCCTCTGTCCAGGATTGACTACCCAGACCACCAAGACGTCCCATATGACTTGCACACCCAAAAACAGGTGTGGATCCTCGTCACCTGTCCCCTTCTATCCTTACAAGTGTGCTCCACAATGTGGCGATACATGCGCCATACATATAGAACAGCTGACCGTACTTTCTCAATGTTCAAGACATGCGCCATCTGTGGCGGACCCAACACACTAGCACACCGCCTGGAAGAGTGCCCGCCATCTGCGCATATCTGGGCCAACGTGATGCACTTGTTTCAACAATCACCTACAACCAAGTTCTGACTATCCCGCGATATCATGGCACTCAATATGGCCTCACCTATCCCCCAGACACTGAGGGCTCTAATTGTGTGCATTAATATGGTCCATTCACACAATTACCCTTGACGCCTTCAATTGGATCTTCCACAATTTTAACCAAGCCATCATCAGGTTCCACAGCCATATGGCTGACCATTTTCAAGCCTGGCTGTTCGGCTCACTCCAACACAAATGGAAGAAACGGATGGGCACCTGGATTCCAATCTGGTTCCTTCTTTATGACATTGAAAACCTCACAGTCTTCATAGGCGGTACACCCTACTAGCCCATGAGTTGCCATGTCACTCAAGGTCTAGTCAACCACCACCCGTGGCCCCCCAGCCACACTAAAGTGCGCCAAGTCGTATCTTTTGAGTTCCTTTGTTTTTTGCTCTCTTCCCATTTCTGTTTTCCGCTTTCCATGCTCCTACATATTGGATGTGTCTGTCCCCTGGTCGGCCATCCTCATATTAATAATAAATGTCAATTATTTTGATTTGTTCATTTAAATAATATTCTTCTTATTATGCCTGATACTTTGGTATCTGGCATTGGCTCCACTAAGTATGACAAGCTTCTAAATTGATGTATTGGAGTGCCGTTCAACAATCATTGGAGCCAGAATGCAGATTTTGGCATTATCTGCTGGATTATAAAATGTTGGAAAAAATGGTTAGCTGGCAGAGTCTGTAGAGAGAAATTGGGAATACATGACTTATTTAAATAAATGGCTCAAATTTGGGAATGAACAAACAACAGGCCTCAAGAGAGGCTGTTGTCTTTATAGTGGAGGGAAGGGAGGGTATCAGAGGGTGGCTCAGAACTGGAATTTCTAGCACCTTATCTAGCATTCATTATTGGTTAGCTTAGGAAGAGCAGCATAGGTTGGAGGGATTTCAGAAATCTGCACATATTTATAAAGGCTTTGATAACGGATATCTTGGATCAGCAGAAGATTACTTTATTAAAGCCAAACCTGAACACATTTGTTCTGATTGGTTACTTTTCTTAATCCACTTTATGGAGATTCAATCTTATTGATCAATTATTATTTAAAACTCCTGAAATCATTTTGTTGACTTGGATTAGTAATTTGCAACTTGTAACTCCATATTGAGTGATACAATCTGATTTCACAAATTTGCTAAATGGTTTCCAAGTTTTTGAGGCTAATATTAACAAATTTAGGGGTTAAGGGACACCAGACCAGGTGTAGAAAGAGTCTTGGGGCACTGCTGGTGGCCCATGATATGGGCTATTTCCTTTAAGACCCCCTCAATCCTTTCCACTAAGGAAAAAGTTTAGAAGGAGATGTAGAGGGAGGATCCTTAGGGACCAGAGCAGTTACCCACCACTCATCAACAACATAAGTAAGGTCTCTCAGTTGTGCTAAAGGTTCTACTGGTGCGTTTGGCTTCTTCTTGCGCCTGTGGGGGAATTTTTCACAGTCAGGCAGAGATGTTGGTTCTCTAGACTTACAAATGCACCCAGCGAATGCTCAGGGAAAGTCCTACATGGAATATTTCCATACACATGTAATAAAAATTTGTTAAAAAAGTAAGGAGAGTTTCTGTCTCTACTGTTTCTTTAATTTTAATAAGTGAACCAACACCATAGGCACAGGTAATTTGCTAATAAAATGGATGATTTATTATACAATAAACATAGCTGATTACTACATGGGATAAACATACTTATATAAAATTAAAATATGACATTAAGTGGCATATAAAGACCATGACTTTGTTTGACTCCAATGTGGAGTTCGTGATCAGCTGGAAGCTGGGGTCTAGACCATGCAGAGCTTAAATTCAAAGTGGTCAAGACTAATTATTGACATAATGGAAACAGCAGACGAAATTGGTTTTTAATGGCCTAGGTATCTGGAGACATTCTCAGTGAGGTCCGCGGCAAGGCCAAACCAAAGACTAGAGTATAAAGTTTTTAATAGTGCTCTTATAGATATATGAATTTGACCAACAAAGAAGTTGGTCTAACAAAAATGACTATAAGGTAAATTGGGGGGTAAACCTAGTCATTTTACCAAGTCGCTAAGCCACATTTAACCAAAAAATGAAACTAACATTATGGTAGTACTGTAGCTGGATGATGCCAAAATATAGATTTTAGATTGGAGACAAATATTGCCTGTTATGGTAATATTTTAAATACAAAGTTTCTCTAAAGCTTATCTAAAATAAAGCGTATGGCATGTTTTTCTTAATATTATAACACTTAATATTCTGGACCATTAATGTAACATCTAAAATAGCATCTCAAGAATTCTTGGCACCATCCTGGGCATGTTTGGCACTTACCCAGCAGTGATCAAGGGTATTTTTTATTCAGGTAAGGTATCCATTTTGAAACCCTTATTCTTTGACTTTACTTCCTTATCTAGCGATTAACCCCAGTAATTTTGTCATAAGTAATAACAGAAGCAGTTGCCTTGCTTCCTAGGCACATTAACCTTCTTTAAAGCAGTTCTACCGTCCTTTCTCGTCTGGTAGTACCACTTCAAATTCTTCACAAGCAAGATTATCCCATTTTTCTGGTTCTCTGACAGCCAGAATGCCTTTGAAGCTATCAAACACATCTTTGCCCATGCCACCATATATTCTTATGAAGACACCTCAGAGCCCTTTATTGTGGCCTGCAACGTGTCAGCAGTGGCTGTTGGAGAAGTTCTCCTCCAAGATCACAACAGCACTAATAACCCTTTGGCACAATTTTCCAATAAGTTCTCTACAACAGAACAGACTTGGGTTTATGACAAGGGGGTAGCAGAAGTTGCATGGTCCTTTAAGCACTGGAGCTACCTTCTCCAGGGGACCTTACAAAGTCACAGAGCATACAGACCATCAATCACTACTCTTTTTCTGGAAGACACAAAAACTGGCTTATCATCAGGACCAGATCTATATAGACCACTTCACTTCACCTTTAAAGTATGAGTTTGTGAAAGTTGCCTTGCATGTGCTGCCAGATATCAGAGCCGCAACCTTACCCTTGGCCCCACCTAAAGAAATCCCCTGAGTTAGTGACAGTTGTCCCAATAGTCATTGTTCTGGTGCTTGAAACCCTTACTTCTTGAATGCATCGCATGACCCCTCACTACCTCTCCTGCAACTAGTGCATGCTGAACAAAGAGCTTGCATAAAATGACTTGACCTCTTAGTCACTTATCAGTGGATTCTCCACAAATTGCACTATGCTCTCTAGTATAGGGTACTTTTTGGGAATGGCAATGGCTAATAAAACTAAGAATTGCCTGCCAGTCTGGATGTGTGGACAAACAAAGCAAAAACCAGAACACCAATGGTATAGCTTTCCACAAAATTTTATGTTTATTTTCAAAGTGAAGAATTAGGGCTGGCAAATTACCATTAATGTCATAAAATCTCTTATGAGTAGCCATGCGGTGGTGGCAACTGCTTCAGATAACCCAATAGAGGCAGATTATATAGACACCAGCTGCACCAGGGAGAAGTTCAGGCCGCCGGGGAAGGGAAACTCATGGTAGTATCATAGAGCTTAAGAAAATGGGATGAAAGTACCTCAAAACAACAAGATAAGACCATGATGACGTATAGCATACAAGAGGGGAGATAAACACAAGTGAGCTCCATAATGATACACTACTCATTATGGAAAGGCACAAGTATGGTTATAATGGCCACTATAGCCCAGACGTTACATAGAATGGGGAACAGAGAAGATGAACAGGGATAACGGCTTTCTTAACAAAAAGGTTATTTCGATATTGAGTCACTTCTACAGGTTTCTTGTTTATTAGAAAGCAAAGTAAATCTTTTATAATGACAACAATACCTGTTGGAGTTTGTCGTCTTAAAAGGTATAGTATTGAAAAATAGGTATTTATGCATAAATGTTCATGAATCAATCCTTGCTCAATTTTGGTGTATTGACACACTAACACACTTCCATGGTTGGCTTGAATTAAACTTGTCTGGCAGGTTGGTATCAATTTGTTATTCAAATATTCGAGGCGTGATTTCGCCTAACAGAGCACTGACAGTTTGTTCAGTGGCAGTGGGGTGCGCTTATAGCCAGGGGAAGGTAGGGGAGCTTCCATGTCAAATTTGATGGATTTGGCGTGTCTAAGCCTGTTAGAGCTGGGCTCACTTTTAATGGTGGTAACAAAGGATGCGGATAGACAATTTATAGTCTGTGACAAATAAAAATATATTAATCTTACCAGTATTGATTTAAAATTAATAATTGAACCTGAAATAAAAACGGAGGCCTTCTGGAAAGGTGGGGCTGCAACTTCCATGTTCGTGATGGCTTTGACCACCATTTTGACCCTCCTGAAATACTCCCTATATCTTCTCTACAACTCCTTGGAGGTGGGAAGAGGAAATAGGGAAACCTCATATGTTAGGCTGTCACCCACCTATCATCCACATCATGGGCAAAAATTGCTCGGTTTGATGCGATGGAGATTGCCTTCTTAGCCCCTTATTGGTTCTGAAGAGATAACCCTCCCAGTTAAGGCGCAGGGGGTGATACCTAGGACCTACACTAGCAATCTCTCTTAGAATAAGGGGATCACCACTGTTAATTCTTGGCGTAAAGGCTTGATTCAGCCAAGTCAGTTTGCACAGGGTATTAGCCACTGAGTAACAAAATTGGATGATAGGAAGATTACCAACTTCAATAATACTCAATAAATTATATATATGGAGCAATTGCCCTTACTCGACCTTTATTAATCTTCTACTAATTGCAGACTTATCTGAAACAACCTGACCATGGGAAAAGACCTCCCCCTCAATCCTATGTTCAACTCTTTAAATCTCGGTTCCCCAAGCTGGATGCATCCTCAGCTTGGTAGTCTCCTATTCATCTTCCCTTTTCTAGAAGTTTACATCTATCTCAAAATCTTGGCATAATTTTCCTCAATTCGCTGAATGGTTAACACTTCAATTAAATTACTTTTCATATACCCTTTCCATCAATCTTGAGACTCGTCTCAATTCCCACTCTGCTCAGCCGGTATGTGTAGCATATTGTCCAGTCAATTATCAACTTCTCAACATCATCCCCCTTTGACTGAATGATATACTCTTACTGCTTACACGCTTGAAGGAACTTAGTGTTAACTCGGTTGATAATCTGACCCCCTGCAGGTTCCTTAATAGTGTAGACATTCATGCCAGTCTTCTCAATTATCTCAAACGACCCAGCCCAGATATTGGAGAGCTTGTTTTTCCGCTCAAATCCATGCTGGTCGTTGAATAAGACATGGTCTCCTGCAGCAAACAGCAGAAGTCTGCTCCATCTCTTCTGATTGGCCATCTGATTGCAAATCTTCTTGGCCAAACTGGTAGAGTAAGCTTCCATTTGTAGCTTGGTCAAAGTATCTGTAAAAGTCTTCAAATATTGCTGAGGGTCCACACCAGTGTCCTCTACACATGTGTAAAGCAAGGCAGGCAGAGCCAGATGTCGGCCATACAACAGTTGGAAAGTGCTCTTACCAGTAGAAGAAATGATAACTGATATTTTATGAAAACACAGCTGTAATAGAAGGGTACTCCATTCTAAGGGTCGATCCTTTACCAATTTATGAATATGTTCACTAGGGTTCCATTGACCCGTTCCACCATTCCAACTGATTCCAGATGATAGGGGGTGGTCAAAACCCCACGGATCGCCATCAACTCATTCAACTTAGGCAGGATATGCAAAGTGAAATTGGTTCTGTTGTCAGTTAGAATGAAATGCGGGCAGCTGTGTCACTGAATAACACACTTTATGATAAACTTGGCAGTAGTGACCACTCCCAAGTCTTTAATGTCCCTGGCCTCCACCCATCAGGTCAAATGATCAATTACGATGATTATATACTTGGATCAATTGGCGCTAGTTGGCAGAGGTCCCACTACATCAAGGGAAACGGTGTGCCAGGCGAACTGGGGCTTTGCCAGCTGGTATGTGGTCTACTTGCAGAATGGCTTTTTCACTTGACACTGATGGCAACAACTAACTGTTTTCAATATTTGATAATGAATGCTCTCCCAGTAGTAACATGGTCAAAAAAAACCAACGTTTCTGCAAACCTCCAAGTCCTACAGCCTGATAAGCATCCAATATAATCGCAGGTCTAGACAAAGGTTTAGGGAGACTCAGTGTCAAGTCTCTAATCCGCTAATATAGATCCCCCTCACATATAAAAGTATCCTACCTGAGCCCATCTAATACCTTGATCACCTGTGGCAGCTCATCATGGTATTTTTTCGCCACCATCTTCTCGCACATAATGTCAGCTAAATCCATGATAGCAATTGTTGGCAGTTGGGAAAGACAATCCGCATTTTGATGTTTTGCTACCAGATGGTGTATAATATCGAAATTTTACACCTGGAGCTTTAGTGCCAATGCGCGAGCTGTCATTCCAGTTCACACAGATTCTGCAGCCAGAGCAAGGAAGCGTGATCCATCACTACTTGGAATTTTACCCCATGTAGATATACCTGAAACTGTTTGTGCAAGTAAATCACTGCCAAACACTCATACTCAGTAACAGTGTAGTTTTATTTGTGACAGTTCAAGCTTTGAATACTGTCAGAAAATTGACTATGGGCTCTGCTAGTTGTCAGGCTAACCAGTATGAAGACTGGTCAGCCCTTGCCATTTCACCTTAGGCATCAGGGCTAGCAGCGCTGGCTAACCCCTTGGCATGTCACCCATGCCATTCCAGGGATCCCCTTTAACCTAAACTCCAATCAACAAAATAAATATAAACTTTATAACAAAAGGTAGAATAGGCAAAGGGAGATTTATTGAAAGCGAAGCGCTAGGTATTTATACTATATAAAAAAGGGCTACTGTACCCACCGCCAACCTATTGGCTCTTCCGCTGGTTCTTCCAGCCAACCACTTCTCTTCTTCTTCTACTTTATTCTCTTCCCTGGTGTTAACCCTCTCGCTCCATCCTTCCCAATGTCCAAATTAGTTTTGGCTCATCCTCGGCCATAAATCGCCAGTGAGCCATATAAATGGTTAATCTAAATAAATGTCACATTTTGTTTTGACATTCAATTTGATAATAATGCATTGGAAACAACCTCAGTCACTCACTTAACTTGGAATATCTTGACATCTTACTGACATCTATTCTCAGCTTATCTTGATAATAAATGAGGCACCAGAAACAACTTCTGCCACCTCAAACTCATAATTGTTGGATCCACCAACTTTGGATTATCAGGCAGCAAATTCATGGATGAATGATTGAAGCAAATATATCATCTTTCCACCAGAAATCCCTCAACAGACCACAAATGGCAGTTGGCGTCGACCACTGATTCTGCTAACTGATATTAGTTGGATCATCCTCGGCTATTAGTTGCTGGTGATCCTTACACTAATTTGGGGCCACCAATTGGCCCACTTGAACCTAAGTACCAAACTCGACGTAATACTAATTTTGGCTTAACCCAAATTGGGGAGCAACTAACCAGAAATCATATCAAATCATATGAAATTCAGTCAATAAGCCATTCCGCCAAGATTGGCCATATTATCCCAAATAACGCTAAATCATTGGAGGATTATATCTGGTTAAAATTCTGACAAATACAAAACGTGACAGGATGCTCTACGCCGTTGTCATCATTCTGAGATAATACTGCCCCTATACCGTAAATGGGTGTATCCATTTCTACTATGAATTGTTTTTCTAAGTTGGAATATTGTAAAATCGTGCACTTGCTAATGCAGTTTGTAACACATCATAAGCGTTCTGGCATTGTTACATCAAATTAAAAAAAGGCATTTTTCTTTAGCAACTCGAAATATGAGCCCTGATGCAACTAAAGTTGGTAATGAACCATCAGTAGTCCTTTACCATCCCCAGAAACACTTAAATATCCCGCTTATTACCTGGTCATGTCATCTTGCTTATTGCATCCACCTTTCCACCTGCAGTTTAATCCCATTTAATCCACTAAAAACCCAAGGTATATAATTGTTTTTTAACAAAATGACACTTCTGAGGTTTGATTTTTATATTAGCAGTAGCGGGTGATGGAACACTTGTTCCAAGTGGACAAGGTGATCTGTAAACATCCGCGAGAACACATTGATATCATTGAGGTAAACTAAAAGCAGGACAGCTTCAAGTCACCTAAATTTATATCCATGGCACACTGGAACGTAGCTGGAGCGTTGCACAAACCTTGTGGCATGTGGGTCAGCTGGAATAACCCCTTTGAAGTGATTATTTCACATTTCTCCTGTTCCACTAATGGCAAATCAATCTGCCAATACCCTGAGATCAGATCCATGGCAAAAGAATAATTCGCCCCATCCTATCGTTTCTAACACATCATAAATCTGCGGAAGAAGGTAGGAATCTTTTTTTGTTGTACTATTAGGCATGTGATAGTCAATAACCACCCAATTTGTATCATCTTTTTTATTTACAATGAGCACCAGTGATGCCCATGAACTGTTGACAGCTCTAGCATCCCTTGCACAATAAGTTTATCCACCTCGTCTGAGACAACCTCTTCTGCCGCCTTTGTTCTTCTAATAGGTCATGTTCAAATGGGAGGGTGATCCCCCGTATCTATCCAATGTACCACCCTTTGAGAACACCCTAAATCATGATCATCATGTGCAAAAATATCCCAGGACTTTCCAAATAATGCCATAGCTTTATCTTGCTGTTCCGCTGATAATCCAGTTAGTGCTTCTTGTGGAACCACTGTCAATATACCAAACAATGAGCTTGTCAGTAGTCCGAGATCCTCCCACAAGCTGAAATCATGAATACAACAAACTTTCTCTATAGGAGCTAATTGTAGGTAAGCACCACTTGGTGCTGCTAGATCGTTAGTATATCCTTCTGTAAATTCTCTAGCAGCACCTTCACCTCTCCATTACCAGGGAGCAGTAACCTTGGAGCCACATGTAGTTCAAGCTGTAAGTGCTGGTGAGGCCCCATAATTTCCCCATAAAGCCCTTTGGGGACAGTAAATTTATGCTCAGTTCCTACTATGCGCTGATGTCCAGACGGTAGGCTCAAAGAACTTGCTGCCCAAAGCGGAATCCCTTTGTACTCATAAATCTGGCTAGAGAGGGCTCTGGTTTGCTACTTCATTCACCGATATCAAACAGATATCACTCCATAGCTGTACGCTAGATAGATTTTATTATAGTGGAATGGATTGGTTGGGATTCCATAAGTGGTAAAATAAATGGGAAACTGTTATCCCGAATTCTAAGGGTTTCTTCCGCCATATTTATCACAGCACCAAATTTCCTCATGAATGCTGCTCCGATTAACATGTCATATTTATTGTTTGGCAGAACCACCGATGGAGAGGAAGCCCAGACTAACATAAATCGTAAAGGCAACGCGCTATATGCTCTTTCATACACAGCGCTATGCGTCCCCACAGTCCTGTATACTACTCGTGGTCCACATCTGGTTTTAACAGAAGCTTAGCCACCAAGCTGGTAGAAACCATATTCACAGGTGCCTCCATGTGTATAAAAGTGCGGATTTTTGTGTTTTGAACGAAAATGTCACAGTAAGTGCACTTCAAGTAAGAAGAACCATCAGTGTCTATTATGTGTACATCCAAAGGCTTTGTGTTACTCAGAAAGGAGGAAATGCCCCTGCCAACATGAGGATACTCAATAGCGATTTTTAACCATAATCGCAACGTTAACCTCTACTAAAGAGGCAACGTTCATTGAAGGATCTGTGTTGTTCATGCTAGTTTGTTCCAGGATCTGACACGCATATGGCAACTGCACATATTGGCAGAACTCAGAGCTTGGGGGTGATTTTTCACTCTCTGAAATGGAAGCAGGGGTATCTGTCAGGGACTGAAATATCTTTAACCCAGTCAGGCATAGCAACTCGTGAATTTGCCATGCCTGAGCTAAGAGTCCAGTATATCAAAAGGGAAGGATGCTTATAGAAAATAAAAAAGCTGTGAATAAAGGTCTGTTGGGCCCTAATATAGGTTGTAGAGCTTCAGCTAGACCAACCCCTGTTAGGGCCAAGATACCAGTGACAGTGGGTAATTGTGAAATTGAGTTAGAGGAAATATTTGGATTTTCAGAGTTATTTAATTGATATATGCTTGATAAGAAAGATCCTTGTACTTTACTAAGGATCAAAAGCAAGTAAATCAAGTAAGTATTTAGAAGCATCTTAACTTTATTGACTGCAAGGAATAATTTTAGAAATATTGAGCTTATATTCACTTTTCAAACTAGTTGAACTAGCTTTAGGGCTTACTTGATTCTTATCTAGCTTTAGATTCTTTAGGCTCTTTCTGTCTTAGATAACCAAAGCTTAGACTAGTAGTCAACTGCCAAGTTAGGACTACTAATACCTGGTCCCAGGTGTTCCAATGTTAAATTTAAATTTGATAAGTTTGAATCGACTCTACTGACTTGTTATTCGTCTGCTATGTGACTTTGCTATCACCTTTGATTGTTTAAGTTGATTACTTATATCATGTATTCTATCAATAAGAACTGATATATCAGGGATAACTTTCATGTCAGGCTTTGCCCTAAAAGTATCCTATGGAAGCTGTTTGTACAGAAAAAACTTTGTGGCTGAGTTCCAAATCCTACACAAAGAAATGCTTGGGAATCGTTAGGGACAATTGATTTGGACTTAGTGGAGGTAGAGCGTCATTTCTCTACTCCGCTTGAGCTTTTCCCAGCTCAATCTTCTCGATTGGCATCACATACACCTGTGGTTTGCTAGAACAATTACCTACATAATGCCCTCTTTGTCTACACTGGAAGCAAGTATTTATAAAGAGTTCATGTATACAACTTGAAGCAATAGGAACAGTTTGAAGATTAATGGTATTATTCCAAGGTTGTGGATGAACTGGCGAAGCGTACGCAGGCCAAAAAGGATCCACTGATTTATATGATGGACAAATATATTTACAGCAGTTGATAGTTCATTTGCTGAGGCCAATATTCCAAAGGGTATGGTGCATTGACAGCAGGGGTCTTTTGGGCTACATTAGCAGTGCTGATCATGGTGGAGAGTCTATGTAAGGTTTTCACAATTTGAATGAGTCCCACATCTTTGTCAAAAACGTGAGACATAGCGTTATTTAATTACCAATATGGTTTGACAGCCGCCATAATCTCTATACTGACATCCTTGGTGGATAAAATGTTGTCTCCAAGTAACACATGTGCTTCCGCCAAGAATTGTTCAGCAGATTCTAACAGGAACTCATATTTTAGTGGAACTGTAGTCAGGTAGTCGGCCTTTCATTGGGTCATCTTAACAGTGCCCCCAAACATCTGGAGAACAGTTGTTTTCACTTCTTTGTAAGATACAAAGCTATTTGGAAGGTAGCTTGTAAATTGATCAGCGCTTTCCACGTCCAAAGAAGACAGCAACAGTTTCTCCTTCCATCGATCAGAAGCCCCTTCCACAGCGGATTTGCATTGCTTAAAGTAGCTATGCAGATTTCTGTCATGACTGAAGGGAGGTAGTTTTTGATTTGACCAGCTTCACCTTGTCTTGGGCTCCAGCTGCGAGGAGAAGTCAAATTGGGTCCTGAGTGACTAGGAGAACCACCCCATTGTGAACTATCATATGGATGGGCAGATGGAATTGAATCCAGTAAAAAAGGACTTGGAATAAGTTGTGTCATGTGAAGGGTCCACCGCAACTCCCAAGGGATATTAGTAAGCTGATCCATAGCATTCTTCCCCCAAATCACCACTAACTGCACCACTTCCCCCAGCTCCAGCGTGCTCAGCAAAATGTTCGTTGATTAGCTGTTCCATTTTAACCAAATAGCATCTACACCATACATCTTGGAATTCCTGTTGCAGCATCTCATATTGACGTTGCAACTCCTGACGGAATTCCTTCTCAGCGTCCAGTTTCTGCTCCACTTCCTGTAATCGTGAGAGGACATCCACCACTGTGTTCTGCATTCTCTCATGCTGCCTGCTAGCATTACCTGCTTGTTGATTAGCAAAATTTATTTGGTTAATGGGTGGCTTGTTCTCACACCAATCCTTTGTTGGACCGTCAAAGAGTATCAAGTCATACTTGCATGTCTGCATACTCTCTTGTCTTTTTATTAGAAGAAGAATGGCTCAACTGCGCCCAGCCTGACTAACGACTTCCAATTGTGTAACCTGACGTATTAGCTGGAGATATTTTGGGGACGCCAACCAAAGGATGAGCACCTTATCCGTCTTCTGCTGATTAATCCACTTGATTTGATGTTGCCTAAATTCAGTAGCTACATAACAGACATGATCCATCACTCGCCGTTTCATCAGTGTTATCCTTTCCCTAATCTGAGCTATCATGGCTTCAAGCGCTTCCACCCATTCTGCTAGGTCCATCATAAAGCACTCAGTATTGCTTCCCAACGTTGTTACATCCTGAATCCATTTTCACTGATAGGCCATGCTGATCCAACAGTTATCCTATCACCCAAGGTAACTCTAGATTCAACTGTGGCACCAAGATGTCCAACCAATGGCTGACATCCCCAACACGGTGGTCCACCTGTACCAGCACCCCCTGCACCTCCAAAAAGAGTGTTCAAGGCGGCCAAGCAGGAGGTGAGTATCGTTCCGTTGGGCTTGAACAAACCGCTTTACATCCCCTTTTTCAATATTGTGGTGATCTAGCACATGCAGTAGCTGGCAGATATACTGTTGCACATAAGTGACTAGATACTCCTCAATTCCGTGGGCACTAAATTGACAAGACAACCCTGTTTTAGTCACATCCAGATATGACATATACAAGGTGTAGCGGCTTTCTTGGTCTTATTAATTGTAAAACAAACTCAAGGCATGCTCCCCACCTCATCCTCATAGAGTCAATATCCCCAAAGAAGCCATTCCATAATGTCACACATCTGATGAGGGGTTACATTTGTGGAGTGACCTTGTTGGTCAGCCATCAACTCAGGACAGGTTTCTAATTGCAAATTGACCATAACATCTTCATCACCTTGTTAAGTTATTGTAAATAGTACTGGTTTGTCATTAGGTGCTTCCCACGCTTCCTCAGTGTATCACATGCAGAATCTGATCAATTTTTGTCGTAACAAGTGAAGGATCGTCATTTTATCCTAGCATCAATAAACTACAGCAGACCAGAGACCCCTGTAGTGACCACTGTTAATTCTTGGTGTAAAGGCTTGATTCCGCTGAGTCAGTTTACACAGGGTATTAGCCACTGAGCAACCAGATCAGACGATTTGAAGATTGCTGACTCTAATAAACCTAGTAAATGATATATGGAGCAATTGCCCCTATCAACATCTTATTAATCTTCTAATAATAGCTGACTTATATGCCACAACCTACTAAAAATACTTTCTCCTCAATCTTTTGTTCAACTCTTTAAATCTCAGTCCTCAAGCTGGATGCATCCTTGGATTGGTAGTCTCCTATTTGTTTTCCCTTTTCTAGGAGTTTTCATCTATCTCAAAATATTGGAGTGATTTCCCTTGATTTAAAAAAAGTCAACACTTCAATTGATTTACTTTTCATATACCTTTTCCTTCAATCTTGAGACTCATCTAGATTCTCACTCCAATCTACCAGTATGTGTAGTGTATCATCCAGCATATCAACTTCTTGATAATAAACTAGAGGAAGTTCAGAGCGCTCCTGAGAAATTAATAAAGGATACCATTGTTCAAATGGTAAGCTTTATAAGGCATCAATGATCAATGACTTTGGATACCACATCCAACGGAATGAACCAAAAATTGGGCTATAAGATCATGAGGCATGGAGATTTTAAGAAGACATTTGAGTTGTAAAAGCAGTGACACTATTGCAAATCTATTAATTTTGACGTTCATGAGACCATCTGCTGTTGTAAGTAACGTCAAGTGGATTTCCCTTGCCTAAAAGCAATTTCTTATCAAAAAGTTAATCCAAACTATGCTTGGCATACCATTTCTATTGACTTCATGGGTTCTTTGGCCAACACATCAGGACAATTTGATATATCATTGTAACCATTGATCATCTCACTAAGTAGTTGGAGGCCAAAGTGATCCAGAACTTGATCACCACAACAATGGCCAAGTTTATCTTAGAAGATATTATTTATTGCCATGGATATCCCCAATTTTTATTGATGGACAACGGGAAAAATTTTACATCTCAAATAATTTCTAAATGCAACAATATGATGGGTATATGCAACATATTATCTACACCCTATCACCCCAAGACCAACGCCACCATTGAGCGAGTAAATGGTACCCTCGTTGGAATCTTACAAAGATAATTATGGGTAAGGCGTCCAGTCAGAATCTTTTATTGCCTTCCGCCATTTTTGCCTATAACAGCTTGTATCACTTTGCCACAGGGCATTCGCCATTTGTTTTACTTTATAGAAACAACTGGCAATTACCCAATTTTGTATTTGTGCATGACTAAGAAAATGTGGACCCTGATAACTATTAAAAGAACCTGGCTAGAACTTTGATTTAATTCCAGAGCAGATCCTATTTTAATGCATTGGCTCAAAAAAGTAAGTTCTCAGGAGTGCAATATGAAGGCCAACGGACCTTACCCAATTTTTGTGGGAGAATTGGTTTTGTATCATGATAATCACGGGGTCAGATGGACTAGTAAATTGGAGCCCATATGGAAAGGCCCTTAAGTGATCATTGAAAAGGCATCCACGGATGCCTTACAATATAAAAAGATCCTGTTAAAGGTACCTCATTAACCTAGTGCACGCTAGATTCTTAAAATAATATCATTAGAGTTCCAGGCCAACGGGCTCAAGCTCTCAATAAGTTAGTGACTTCACGCATCCTTATTACCTAATGTTTGATCAAGTGGGGGAAATGTTGTAATTGGTTTTCCCAACCATCTGTATATGCTATTTTTGTTAATACATATTGTCATACTTTAACTGATAATTAGATAGAGGATTCAATTAGCTAACATACTTACTTTAGCATGTTATCAGGCAATTAAATGTCTGAGATTGTAATAAGAGTGTTTTGGTTATAAATAAGGCTAATATTGCCCAAAAAATCCTAGTTGATTCTCAGTAGAATCCCACAAATCAGGGTAATACTACTTTCCCCTCTCATTTGCAACATAGCCCTATAATTAGTATTAGGGTTACACTGAACCTGAGGCTGAATCAGGTGAGCCATTCTGAGGTACCTCCACGTCCCAAATGCAATTTAGTTCAACCTCCTCAGTAGAGGCCAGTCCTACTATAGACGTGAGGGGTCTCACCAGGTGAAAATAATTTCCTGGCATATGATTAGTTTGAATACATTAAATCCTTGCCCCAAGGGTTCATCTTACCTGTTGTCAACATACCATCAGCCGTCAGGTTGAAGCAAGGCGAGTCTCAAGTTTCCCAATAGGTCAAAACCCTATATTTCCTAATAAAGCTGCCCTTAGACTATAATTAATTTATTGCCCTTTTACTTTAAGCCTTAAATTGCTTTAAATACTAAGCTGTGACGTAATAATAGGGGTCTCCTTTTACCCCGTTGTTGACACTGAATAGAATAGCCTTAAACCCCCATATCTTCAAAGTATTAAAGGTCTTATTTTTAATTCAAAAGTGGTGTTAAAAACCCCTCATTTTATAATACAGCTGAGAGTTTCGATGCTCTTGCTTCTGTTAATTAGTCTGAATCCTGTGCAAACAACACTGACGAGTCATAATAGGCCAAGATTCCAACACACGTGGAATATGTTTCTATATGTAAAAGCGTAACAGAATGTGTTACTGTTAATTTTATCCCTAAAAGCCAGCTGGAACATCTCTTGTTCCCTTAAACTTATCAGCCTTTGATGCTGTGGCTTCAATTATCTTATCAACTCTAATTTATTTGGCGTATTTGTCTACATATCCTCAACCCAATGTAAAATATCTTTTATAGGGTTTTTATAATTATCAGTGTCATTCACCAGTATTTTTACTATGTTCAACGGATTACATCTTTTATAAAAATAATCTGAATCTAGTTTTTTTGCTTCTTTGACCCAATTTGGATTTAACCATTTTAATCTACTAATTCTGGAGTTCTGCTTGGTAAATAGTGAAAACACAAATGTGAACGCTGTTGGAATGAGCATATCTGAAGAGGAATGCTAATTGCAAGGGTATCTTTTTCCTGTGGAAAAGTTGAGAGAGCCTACTAAAAAGAAAATTGAGCAAGACCTAGAGCAATTGAATTACTAGAATTTACAGTAAAAAAAAACTTAAAAAAATGCAAAAGATTTTAAAAAATGTTTTTATGTTGTTTTTGGTCAAGACTGCTGTCATCAAATAGTACCGCTTGTTCTTTGTATAAAAATCTATTCAGTTGATATTGACTCCCCTGCGCCGAATTCAACAGCTGTGAATGCTCTTTCACAGCCACCACTTCTGGGCACAGGCAGTGCCCAATATGAGATATTGGAATGAACTTCAAGGTGGTTTTATAAGGAAAAAAGTTTGTGAACAAGTGGATGGAGTTATTGTATGCAATTTGCTCGAGGGGAAGGTAATCAGTTCAGTCATCCTGAAAGACGTAGGAATAGCAGCAAATATACTGCTCAAAACCTAATTACCCTCCCCATCTGCTGGTCAGACTGGGGGTGGTATGTGGTAGAAAAGGCATGGCTTAACTTTTAGGATGGAAAGAATTGAATTACAAAACCAGGCAGTAAACTGGGGCCCCCAGTCACTCATTACCTCCTGAGGAAGGCCAAACATGGAAAAGTCATGTTGAACAAAGAGCCTGGCCTTTCCTCTGAGGTGATTGCTAACAAACAAGGTATATTTAGGGAAAATTTATTGAAGCAGTCCATTACCATAATAACTGCATTGAACCCATTAAATCTGGGGAGAACAACAATAAAGTTGACTTATACTGAGTGTCACGGTCTTTATGCATGCTGCAGAGGATGGAGAAGACCATTCTTACTTGACCTATCAGATTTTGACCTAGGACACTTCATGCAATATGTGCGTTATGATGGAATATCCTTAGAGATGCCCACCCTGATGAATGACTTCTTTACCAAATAGAGTCACATTTTATTCCTTAGGTTCCCCATTGCTGGGATTCATAGTGGGTGGAGATCACTTACTCACGAGGTTGGGGAGGAACCCAAACTCTATATCTGAACAAATTTATTTCCTCCTTCAGTTAATAGTGGGTACGCTTATGGGATAGCAATACCAGCTGATCAAACTCCAGCTCATTCAAACAGGATATTTGAACTGCCAACACTTGATAAATCAAAGTCACTTTCGGTCTCAGTTTGCCACAGCATTACAGAAGAACGATGGTTAATATCTGGGAATGAGGAATCACCATTGTCAGCTCCTGTATTTCCTCCTCCATGGAACTCAGAGAGGGATTACAACTTAAAAAATCAGGGAAGACATTTTGGGAACCTTTAACAAACTCATTTTTAAAGTTAAGCTGCAAAGATTGTAGTAAGTCTGGGCCAGACAATGAACCAAATTATTTGGCTTCTAGAAATATGTAAGGGCCTGGTGGTCTGTCCTGACATTTTTTCATGACGTTCTCCTTGAAGGAGGTACCCCCAGTTGATGAGTGATCACGCCGCAGCAGCAAGCTCTTATCATAAATGGCCTGGGATTTCCACAAGGAGGAGAACTTGCACAAGAAGCAGGCGACTGGATTCTCTGTAGGAATCCAGCTCTTTTGTGCTCACTGGTATGTACGCCTCTGGATCCCAAAAAACTTTTAATAAAATTATAGTTAAACGCTAGTAAAAGCTTGACTTTTAGTTGTTTTTATTAGAAGTGGGGGAGTAAAAGAAAAACGTTGTTTCTGATTTTTGACTATTAGTAATTATACTACTTTTCAAAAGTCTGAGGTAATTTGGGGATAAATTTGGAATAGCCTCAATGCTTCCAATTTAGGTAATATGCTGGAATAGAGTATCACAACTCAGGAACTTGCTTCAGGGAGCGGAGCAAACGAATAGGAATTTTGATTGTCCAAAATGTACCCATGAGGTTATGTTTTTATAAACTTGAGCCAATAACCGCCAAGGAATTCCTTGAAGCTTGGGGGACCCCCACCAATCCTATAAAAGGGGGGTCCTCGCATAGGTGCATTGAAGGACTTTGGGGTGGTGGGAGGAGTGCCTTCTGATGGTAACCCCAAAGTCCATTGTGTGGTCAGAGTAATCTGACCATTCAATTTGTGTTTGGTGCTGTAGAGGTTTCAAATCTTGTGGTTCCTGATTAATGGGGTTCTACCAAAAGTTGGCCAGGGATTTTTGGCCAAAAATTTCGATAGTATTGGTTTTGTTAATGTTAGAATCTCTCTTAAAATCCTTGGATAATTGCAAATGACTGACATTTCCCTTTTTTGGCTGATCACCTAAACCATTCTTTTTTCAGCTGCAAAGGCAAATGTCCAACATGCTCTAACCACTTTTGTTCTTGAAGAAGAACGGCCCCCACTGCAGCTGCAGAGGCATCACAGCCGCTATAAAAAGCCTGGATGGGTGGCATGTTTAAAAACGGGGGCACTACAAACACTTACATTATTGCTTCAAATATGCGTTAGCAATTTTCTGTCCATTTAAAGGGAACGTTCTTCCCTGTCAGGGGTTGAAGTGGCATCAAAATATTTGAGAGCTCAGGAGAAAATTTCTAAGAAAATGATGGTATCTAAGAAACTCTGCAGCTGCTTATTATGGTAGGAGTGGGCCATGAGATAATGGACTAAGCTTGCTGAGGGAATGGCGTACCCAACCAGCAAAACCAGGTTACCCAAGAAGGTACCTTTCCTTTGAGTAACTCATATTCTAAAAAGTTCACTTTATAATCAACCTTTTGCAAAGCAGTCATAACCTCCAGGTTCTTTGCATGCTGCTCATGAGTGGGATAATGCACCAGGATGTCATCAATGTACATCACTGCACAATTGAAACAAAGATTGCCCAGAAAGTCGTCAACCATAAGCTGAAACTTGGCAGGCAAATTAATAAGACTAAAGGGCATTATGCAAAACTGAAAGATATTCCTTTTTGTACGAATGTCCATAAGTTACTCCTGGCCTTCCGTTATCTAGATTTGATTGAAGGCGTTCACAAGTTCAACCTTAGATAACACACAGGATTTTGCAATTTCTTGGCTGGTGGTCTGTTCTAGGGGAAGGTGATAAGGGCCATGTTGAGAATTTAACTAAATAAATTCTTTCAATAATATCAGAATTAGAGGTGTCAGTTAGTCAGGCGTGATTGATGGCTAATCGCCTAGCTCAATATTATTTAATGGTATAATAAAATTAAATGATTTAGGTTTGGCGGAATCTAAATTCTCTTCTAATTGCCATTTGTGGTTCAGTGCGGGAATTTACAGCGGAAAGCCAATTAATCCATTATTAAGTGTTTAACTATGGCTCTGCTGACTAATTCAGAGCATTGGCAGCTCATGCTGAGGATGCTTGAGTTATATTTATATCATTTATTTATATACAATCAACTGGCAACTTGTGCTGAGGATAAGCAAAAATAATCCATTATTTGGTGAAGCAGATGAGAAAATTAGTAGGGAAACACTGCCACAAATGACCAATGATTAAAGTGCCAGCTTAGATGGCAAAAGTTATTATAGGTAAAGTAGTCTATAGTATAAATAGTCATTCTTCCATTCAAATAAAGATCTCTCTACCATTTACTTTTAGTTGTTAGTAGTTTGTCAGCTAGATTAGGAGAAAATGGGACTAGAGATCTCTGAATTTGGCGCAAGGTGACACACCTGGAGTGGCTGATGCTGCCAGCTCCCATACCTCCTCCCTCTGAGAAACCAGCAGGAACCAGGCCAACCAGCCACCAACGACGATGTGCTGACTGGCTGTCGGCCAAGATGGTGGTGCAGCAAGGTAGTGCCATAGCCTCCAGGATGGGGAAGGACTTGCGGGGTACACCCCATGATGGGTTAGTGATTTGTCATGAGGGTGGTGCAGTGCAAGAGTGCCATGGCCACCCAAGATGGGGGATGGACTTGCCAGGGCACCCTAAGAGGGACCATGGGATTAAGGTGAGGTCATTGGTCTACTGGGTTGGTGGGTTGGACGCGGACTTGTAGGGGTTGGTAAGCCAATGAAGGCAAACCGGCAAAGGGTCAACCAGTCTTCAAACTAGTTGGCCTGGCACACTAGCAGAGCCCACTGCTCAGAAAAGCAATTTTTCAGCAAGCTGTGCGCTGTATTATTATTTTAAGTCATAGTCCATCCAAGGATTCAGAGTATCATCAACCTTTTGACTGAAAATGATGGGGGAAGTGATGGGAATAGATACACAAAGCATACCACTTCTAAAGCATGTCCTATAACCAGACCTCCAGCGCTTTATATTCCTGTTCAGTATAATGATATAAAGGAGATTGATATTATTCAAAATTTCGTCAAATTAAAAGCCAAATTATTTCCAGAATGAAGCGTTGGATTTTTTGCTTTCTCCATAAAAATATATTCTTATATGTCACTAACTCAGAGAGAAAGTTGGGAGAAAGCTCCGTGGGAGAATGAATGTAAGTGATGGTACCCACCACCTTTTAAATGCTAATGTATCAATGAGATGGACTCACCTGATAGCTGGGTATTCTCAAAGGATATGAGTTTGGTGTCCAAGTTAATATTAACTTGTTGCTAATGTCACCATCACACGCCTAGGATAGTTGGTAACAGTAAATCTGACATTGCAGTAAACTGATTACAGAAGCAAAACTTGTGTATAGAAAATGGTACAGGTCACTTTTCTTTCCAATTACTATCACTTTTAGTAATTTAAATTCAATTCAAACAGCATAATTTGATAATCAACACCAGGCGAGATAAGTTTAAACAAAAAGAGATGGGCGAATGCGGTAAAGGGTAGTGGACCCAGACCTCTACCACCCAAAGGTACCAAGCGCACAGGTACAAACAAAAATCTAAGCAAAAAATAAAAAACCTAAGGTTGCGCATCCTGCAGGTTTTGTCAATTTCTTAGTAAAATATTGCAGCTATTTGGAAGTATCACAATCACAACCACTTTCATCGGTGGAATATGGGATATGAGTTTTCCTGAGCGTAGAAACATTGACAATGTGGGAAAAGTTTGGTGAAGCCCAACAAAAAATTTTCATGCACGCGGTTTACCTAACAACCCATACTATCCGCAGAGGCTGGGTAGACCTTGGGTTCAAAACCGCAGAAGTTTGCAAATGAAGCAGCAAAGGTATGAGTGGTATTTGAACTTCCCAACGGACAGCGTTTGATTCCAAGCAAACGCACCCGTTGAACAGAATCCAAAGACATTTTCATCATTTTTGACTATCTTCTGACTACACTGGTGCGCGCAGTAGTCAAAAGACATCTCTGAGAAGGCTTGGAAGCCTACAGAGAAATTAAACAATTCAAAATGCAACAATTCCAGCTGATGCTGACCCTTAGTGCAGGGAAGGCAATAGCAATAATTTCACCAAACCAGGATGTAGTAGAGGATATTACAAAAATCCCCCACATCGCATCCTTCACAACCAATGGAAAAATCCCAGCTGTTCCATGCAACAGTGGAAAGTGCACCCCCATCTGCAACCACTGCCAGGCCTTTGGGCACAAGATTCATGCTTTCCCCATCAAAGAAGGCCTGAGAAGATGTAATTCTGTGAGAAAATGGGCGAAGATGACTCAAGTATGCCAAAATCACAGATACTACACAAGCCTTCAACTTGGGAGAACACAGGTAATACAAAATAATTGATGCTATTTACCCAAAAGAATAAAAAATGGCCAAACAAGCTCATAAGCTGGCCGTGGCCAAGGCAAAGGCCTCAGTGGAATTAACCATATTGCTGGAGCAGATCCAGGAAGACATGGATGAATTTGAGTCCATGAACAAATAAGATCCTGCGGAATTCCATACACCCAATCTGACCAGTTTGAATTTGGTGGAACCCAATTCAGAAATGAATGCAGCAAAATTGGGGTTCAGTGCACCCAGAAAATGCAGGGAATTTAACCAAATCAGGAGAGGAAAATCAACAATTGAATGCGCAAGAAAATATTGTGGCCAATAAAAATTCACAAGTGCACTGTAATAACATTTTGAAACCAAGCAAAGCCAAGAGAGGAGCAAAAACTGCGGTGATGAAAGGGGCAGAATACACCCCAACTCCTACTCATGGTTATGCTCTCCGAAACAGAGGTGCAGTGGAGAGCAATGTGAGCGAGGAGTAGGGCCAGGAGGCCCTGCCCCAACCCTCCTGAGGCGCATTGGGCGTCTCAGTAGAGATAGGGATGCTGAACATAGTGGGACTCAAGGCCTTAACATCTCAGGCCAAGAATTTGAGTCTCCTATG
Organism: Massospora cicadina; assembly: GCA_022478985.1. Lineage (NCBI taxonomy): Eukaryota > Fungi > Entomophthoromycota > Entomophthoromycetes > Entomophthorales > Entomophthoraceae > Massospora > Massospora cicadina. Next base: position 31,299 of record JAKSZP010012167.1, on the reverse strand, counting down.
AAACCCACCTGTGGATATCCTGGCAGTGCATGAAACCCACTGTCCACAGGGAGAGGAGGAGGCATGGGAAAAAAATGCTCCTTCCAACAATATCATTTTGGTTGCTCTCACTGTGGGGAGATAGTATGCGCGAACCAAAACTTTAAATTTATTAATAAAAATTTGTTCCTGGATGGCCGCATACTCGCCATAACATTCTCATGGCACACTGAAGTGCACACAATCGCCAGTGTGTATGCCCCAAATGGTGCACAGGACCAAAGAGAATTTCTCACAGCCCTAACACAACTTAATCTACCAGCAAACACTTTTGTCATGGGAGGTATGAACTGCTGGATTAACCCAGAAATGGACCAATGGCCATACACAATGGAGATACCACAAGGGCAAGTGGTACTTCGAGTACTAAAGGCCACCCTGGGCTATATGATCCACTGCCAAAAAGGCTTCCCTGCTACAAAACATGACACGCCCACATGTACACAATGGCACACTTGTCTCTATGTCAAGGATAGACCTAATACTCGAACCTATAATTTTCCATCACTAAATTCAAAAATTTAAAACTGCAAAAATCAAATTCTCTGACCATCGGCTTGTTTTGGTGTCTTAAAAACTGGCGGAACCAAGTACCCAAGCACCCAGATGGTGCAGAATATGCCCAGAAAGTTATGCTGACTCATAATTTCAATCCTGGATGGAGGAAATATCCTTAACTCAGGATTTCAAACACCCTTTGCTCAGACCCACTAACCACCTGGGAAAACTTTAGATAAATCAAAAACCCAACAAATTAACCATACATTGTCTAGAAGACACAGGGCAGTTTCAGCCATTATCAAACACACATTGGCTGAATTTACTATTTAGAAAATATTGTACCAAGAACGGGATAAAGCCACAGATGGGGTCACAAATGGGCAGAGGTTTCTGCTTGGCTAAACACCCTGATCTGCAAACACCAACACTGAGTTGGAGTCCAATATAGGCAAAAACATAAGAGATGGAGAAACTTGCTCGAGCTACTTTTTCCAACAATTCCACACAAGGAAAAATATGATAGCTTGTACACAGGTCCGTCAACTGGACAAATCCATAGCAGAAACACCCAAAGAAATTATGACCAAAGTGCACAGGTTTTACATGAAATTGTACAAATCCAAGCTTGTCAAAACAGAAAAAATCAAAAAATTCCTTAATAGTGCACATATTGACACCGCGGTTCAAAATAACAATTTATTTTATTTAACTGAGGCAAGCCAACCAGGGGACAGGAATTACCGAGTATGTGTGGAACATAAAGATAGATAAAATTGGGCACCCCAGGGTACTCAGGTTACCCCTGTTGCCAGCGGGACTGCCAGGTATGGGGGGTTAGTGCGCTACTCCAAGGGGGTTTCCCCCGCTATGGAGCAGGTGTTAAGGAAGGGGTCTGTGTGGAGGAACCAGAGTGGTAACCACGATTCTATGAGCGCCTGTTGCCTTGGCCTCATATATCCATAGAGCCAGGCTTGGAAGTGCTCCAGTAAGTGGACGTGGAACCTGTTGATAACCCCATGGATGGTTGGGACCATGCCCCTGAATGCATCTAAGGCAATGGTGTGGATTGTCCACATTTCAATGGGTATCATTAGGGAGCGGAGGGTAGATGGGATTGGTGATTTGATCTGGAGTGCGAGGAGGCTCTTTGGTATAGAAAATTCCTGCTCGTTTTGGATCTTAAGCAGGCGCGCGACTTCCTGCCATATGGCTTTGGTTGGGGGGCATGTTTCTAAGCGTTAATGTAATGAGCCCTCCCCTCCACATAATGCACAGGTTGCGTGGAGGGAATTAGAGCATTCCGCCGTCCTATAGGTCTTTCTCAGACAGCGCCAGGCGTTGGCTCTTACCCTCTGCTGTAGGAGTGGGTGGTGCATCATTCTTGACATTGTCTTCTGTGAGGTTAAATTTTAGGGGATGTCCAACGCATATAGGTATTCAATTCTAGCAATGGTTGGGGTCATAGCAAGCATGTCTCTCTGGGGGTGGTTTTCTGGATTTCTTAATTTAAAGTGGGGGCTGGGTCGTCCCCTTCCCTGTATAGTACCCATGTTCTCTATGGTCCATCCCATACGGCGGATAGTTTGGAGGATATGTTTGAAATGAGGGGGGTTCCATGTGGACCCGTTGCAGTAGGGTGTTTAGCAAGGTATGATAGTAGTCTAGGTGGGTTACGTGGGTTGGTTAATTTGAGCGCCTGTGCGAAGTTAATTCTCACTGCCATGGACCAGTGTTCTTGCAGGAGGTCTGGGGCAAGGACTTTTTTTATCCAGGTACCCAGGATGCGGTTGGCGTGGCTTTCAAAATCTATTAGTCCCATGCCTCCGCTTGAGCGTGGGCCAAAGAGTGTTTCCATCCGTATGGGAGGATGGGATCTGGGCCACAGCCAGCCCTGGATGAGCGCGCGGATTGATGTTATAAAGGTGGGTGAGAAGGCGATTGCATGAGCAGGGTACCATAGTATTGGGAGGATGAGTGAGTTAGTAACTGCTACTCGCCCCGTTAGTCCTGGGGATCTTCTCTTGAGGGAGGCGACACGTTTGGATACCCGCTGTAGTAGGTTGCTTTCCATTGTCTCATTGGCATATCCCCCTGTTTCCAGCCATATCCCAAGGTGGCGGACAGGAGTGGTGGTGGGAGGTGATACAAAGGGCAAGATGAGTGGGTTTTTCCTTCATATGGGGGTATGAGGTTCTGGTGTTGTAGCCCAGTTGTTAGTGTACTTTCCTAAGAGAATGACTTCTGTCTTCCTTTTGTTGAGAGATGCATTTCTTACCTTGGAGTATTCCTCTAGAGTTCTTCCAGCTGTCGGGCATCTTCATTGTTTTCTATACCTTCTACGCAGTCATCCGCAAAGGCCAGTATCTTAACTGTTGGTTGTTCTTGTGCGGTTATCCCCATGAGACGTGAGTCAGTTACTCAGAGGAGTGGGTCAAAGCTTCAATTGTATAGCAGTGGGCTGAGGGGATCCCCTTGTTTGAGCCCTCTGTGTGGTGTGATATTGTTAGTTAGGAAGTCAGATCCGCATACAACCATGGTTGCAGATTCTGTGAGGAGCATCGCCCAGTTTATGAATCTGGGTGGGAGTTTGAAAGCGTGTAGGCATTCCTTTAGGTATGACCAGCTAACGCGGTCATATGCTTTTTCCTGGTCTAAGAAGACTAGGGCTCCAGTTGCTTTGGACTGACATATGCTTGCAACAGGGTGTATGTTTTTCCAGATTGAGCGCCCTGGTATAAACCCAAACTGGTTGGGTGATAGGACGTCAGATCAATTGCGCCTAATCTAGCTGCTAAAATTTTTGTTAGATTTTTTGTGTCAGTATAAGATAGTGTAATTGGACGCCAGTTGGCCAGGTCCAATCTGTCACCCTTTTTATGTAAGGTTATGACATATGATTTATGGCCACCAGGTAAGAGGCGTGTTTCCAGCAAGCACTGGTTCATAGACGCCAATAGGAGGGGGGCAATTTGGTGAAAATATCTTTTGTAAAATTTATAGGGTATCCCATCAGGGCATGGGCATTTCCTACGTGGTGCACCGTGGATTGTATCTCAAAGCTCCTCCCATGTAATTAGAAATATAATATTGTAGTTCAGCGGTGTACTTCATATTCCAGAGGTTTGTATAGTTTTGTGATTTTTTGTGGGTCTAACAGCATATCACGGTATAATTTGGTGTAATAGCAGTGTACTTCTGCCTTGACCTCCTCAAGGTCAGTTGCCACAGTGCCGTCAGTCTTGCGGACCTGTGTGCACGTGGGCTGGTTGCCATGGGAGTGGAATTGGTGGAAGAAATATGTCAAACATGTTTCTCCTTTCTTTATGAACTTACCTTTGTTTTATACTTTGATTCTGTGTTGGTGCTCAAAGATGAGGGTGTTTAGTTAACGGATATTTCTGCCCATTTGTATCCCCAGTTGGGGCTATAACTGGGTCTCAGAGTGTTATGATTGAGGTGGTCCAGTTCCGCTAAGGTACGCCTGATTGTGGCTGTATCAGCGGTGTACTTATGTGAAGCGATATGTCAGGTTTTGTTGATTAGTTCCTTTTTGTAATTTGCCCATGTTGCAATGGGATCCAGGGTGAATGGGGCTGTGAATTCTTGGTTCATGGCCTCATGTTCAAATCCATTTGGTTGTTTTGGGTAATTTTATGTTTTCTGGGTGAAACTTTCTCCAGGGTGACACCTGTGCATGGGTTCAGGTTGGCGATAACTGCACCAAAACAAGTTGTTGGTCAAAAAATTGACTTTTTTGTTAAAATTTGGAAATTCTTGATTGTTGGGATTGCGGAATGAGGATGTGATTAATAAGACTCATTAATATGAGCATTCCCTCACGTATGTTGGGTCATTTCATGTGGGGAAGGAGTGGTGATCTAGGGGAGGGCATCCTGTAGGCCAAGGGATGCCTTCATTGTGTGGAATTCGATGTGTCCTGGTGGGTATTCCCTGGGGTTCAGCCATCAGTGCATGAACGGTTATCCCAGCAGTTAAAGTCACCCAACAGGATGGTATCTGGTGGGAGGGTGATTGTTGGAACAGTTTTGAGAAATTGTTTTCTCTTGGCTGTGGTGCACAGTGCATAGATGCATGCTATCGAGATTACTTCATCTTGGCATATGATCGTTACTACCAGGATGCAGCCATGAAGGTATGACAAGAAGTTTGTATTTTCCAAATTTTTTGTTATTTTGGATGATCACCCCACAGTGAGACGTCCATACTGGCTGTGATGGTGAGACCCTGGCTGACCAGGATCCTTATTCCCCTTGTAGACAGTGAGTTTCTTAGATGGCCAAGATGTCTACAAGGGGTTTTTGCAGGAAGTCCAGCTTTTTGGCTTTGGGACAGTTGAGCCCTGGCTCCCGCGATGTTTAGCATCCCTATCAACACTGAGGTGCCCACGGCGCCTCAGGAGCAGTTGGGAGGGCCCTCTGGCCCTAACCCACCGCGGCTCATTTTGGCCATGCTCCACGTCTGTACTACAACTCTCTCAGTGACAATGTCTGTTCCCTTGATCTGACTCAATTTTTTGCAGGAATTGCGGTTTTTGGAACTTTCATTATCTTTTCCCACATTTATCTCATGATGGTTCAATGCGGGGTGCTGATTGGATTCTGTAATTTTGGGGTTCAAATTTGGAGAATTGTGCACTACATTTTCGCCCATATTGCGGTTGAATTATTCCTCAAAGTGTGCATGATTGATGTAGCTTGGTGACTCAGTCAAATTGCTGTGAAAATTTTCAACATGGGCATATGGTTCTGATTGGTTGGCTCAGTGATTATCCAAAATATCCTCTTGAATACGCCTGGGGTCAATGGATGATTCCGCGTGCACTGCCACCTCAGCCGCTGCCCGCTTGTGGGCTTTTTGTGCCCCTTTGCGTTATTTATGTGTAACTGGGTCCACGATGGAGTAAAGTTCATCTTCACCCCACTGGAATGGGTGGTGACTGTCAGTCATTCTGGCGAAGTTTTCATTACTTTTGTTCAAGGCTTCATCACAGTAGTCTGCTTCCATTAAGCCTTCCTTCATGGGTCATGCGTGTTCCTTGTGTCCCAATGAACCGCAGTGGTTGCATATAAGCGGTGCGCGTTCCAGTGTAACTCAGAATGTGGATGACTTTCCCCCATCCACAAAGTGAAACTCTGCTGTGCAGGGGATTCTTGTTAACTCATCTTCCACTTTGGGGAATGGGTTGATCATGGCGATAGCTTTGCCTGTGCGCAGGGTTGGCATCAGACAAAATTGTTGTAATTTGAGTTGCATAATTTCTCCATAGGCTACGAGCTCTTTGTGGAGCTCCTCCTCGATTACCTTACAAGGAAGGTTTGTAGGGAGCAAGTCAAATGAGATGAACAACATTTTTTCTTTGTTCCATCTGGTGTGTGCAGTGCACACTATTTTTTTGCCCTCGGGAAGGGCAAACTTGATGCAGACTTTTGCTGCGGCCTCCACTTCTTCAGCTGTTTCTAAACCAATATCGATCCAGCTGCAGCCCATGTTGTTGGTGGTGACATATACTGCATGGGGGAAAGGGAGGGCTGTGCCTCACATGTTTTCTTTCGCAGGGTCGGGGACTCATCCCCAAGGAAGAGTTGGAGCCCATGCTCCACCTTTGAAAGGGGTTGGTTTCATTGGATATACATGTATTGATCTTGTTTTATAGTAAGCACCATAAACCTGGATGGTGTCTGAGTTTGTGGTTTCTTGGTGGATTGGGTTCCTGGTCCCCCTCCAGGGTGTTTCTTGCCCTTAGGTGCACCATTTTACGCACCTCTTGATGCAATGCTCACCCAGGTTGTATTAGATTTATTATTAAAATCGCACATCTTTCATATGTGATTATCAAAAATTACTGTTCAAATCAAATCATAGTAACTAAAGTGATTGTTATGAGAAAGAAAAGCTCAAAATAACAATTTAATTAACCTAATATCATGAGAAGAATTATGGGAAGTAGTATGCGGTGCACTAAGAGGTAAATGCCCTGGACCTGATGAGATTCCTTATGAATTTTATATAAAATATTTTATTAACATCTCTAACATTCTTCTAGCTTCAATGAGCAAGTGTATTATAGAAACATGCCTCCTACCTGGAGGCAAAGAAGCATACACGGTCACTTTACTCAAGAAAGGAGACAGATTAGTCCTATTCAACTGGCTCCCAATTTCCTAATCAATACAGATACAAAAATTTTCATAAAAATTATGGCTAAACGACTAGGAGAAATTGAAACTGATGCGATATCCCCATCACAATATGGATTTGTCCCAAGAAGATTCATATGGGATAACATCCACACAGTTGCAAATGTCAGCAAGTCCAAAACCTCTGGAGCATATGTCTTTTTAGACCAACAAAAGGCATACGACAAGGTGAACTGGACCTATCTTAGGGCCTGCCTTCAAAAATTCAAGCTTACAAATAGATTTATAAACTGGGTAGTGTTGTTTACAGAACTGCAACCATGGCTGTGCAGGGAGCAGGCTTCTTAACCAACCCAGTTATCCCACAGAGAGGACTAAAACAAGGAGACCCCTTAAGCCCTCTACTCTACAACTTTAGCCTAGACCCCCTAATCCGAAATAGAAAAACACTCATCAAGGGAATCAACGTCAAGGGCCAACCACCAGTCAAAAGGATGGCCTTCGCTGATGATTGTGTGATGGGCATATCCAACAATCAAGACACTTGCAGAATTGAGAAGATAATACAAGATTATTCAGCCATAAGTAACGCATCACTTAACGCTGAGAAAACGGAAATTATACTCCTGGGAAATATCAGACCCAGTGGATGCCATCTACACAGGGCCAACAAGCTAGTACAACATCAAGACTCCTGACCAGACATAGGAGGTGAAAATTAGCAACAACCTCACTAAAACTTCCATTAATCACCAAGCCAACAGCTGGCCCTATTTGTCACTTGGGAGTATGGTTGGAAGCAGGAGGATAGGCTAACTCCATGATGGAAAGTCAATTATTAGACAAAATAACAAAACGCAATGTATCCTTACATGGACACCAAACAGGTCTAACAGGAAGGGTCACGGTAGCCAACTCAATGATTCTATCAATAATATGGTTCGCGGCCCATGCAATCGCTTTCTCACCATCTTTCTTCAACGCAGTTCACGCCCTATTACAAGGATGGCTATGGTCCAACCACAACCCCTTGTACGCCTTGAAACCCTATTTGGCTCTAGAAAGAATGGAGGTATGAGGTTTACTAATTACGTAGAGCAAGCAACCCATATAACGGGATCCTGGATAGCTCAGGTGGCTAGCCCAGATCTTCCAGATACACACTGGGCCAGAACAGCAAGATATAACTTCACATGAGCACTACAATTAAGAAACCCAGATTACCCAAACACATTAATCAAATATCTGGCATCCCATCCTACAGCTGCAGGACCACATGGCACTCCTGTACACTTCAAACAAATAGTCCTAGCCATGAGAAGAGCGACATGGCGGATCCACATAAATTATCAAACCAGTCACCGAGGACGCCCAAGGATAACTCACAGACAAGAGATCAATGATCAAATAGTCACAGACAATATAATAAGCAAAAGCCTGAATACCATAGCCAGGATAGATTACCTGGACCATATAGACATACCCTACAACCTGGAGACCCAAAGAAGAGTATGGAGATACACACATCACCCTCTACTCCATTTCAGTATAAGAGCACATGTATGGAGGTGTATGAGGAGATTATACTGAACAGCTGAACAGTCAAATGCCAATCATACCTCATGTGCAATATGTGGTCAGTATGGAAGCCTAGCCCACCGTTTAGAACAATGTCCAAAATCAGTGGCTGTATGCAAAGAGGCCATGCGCCTTTTCCGCCAAGAAAACGGATATCCATTCAGCCTAGCAAGGAACATGTTCGCTATAAACATGGACTCTCCTATCCACCCATCTCTCAGGGCGCTAATAGTAGCAATAGCACTATGGACGATACATACAATGGTACTGGAATCGTTTACAGGAGCAGCGCCAACAATCCAAGAAGCCATTCATCGCTTCCACAGCCATATATTATAACATTTCCAAGCATGGCTGTTTGGACATATGCCCCCCCGCAACAGAAGGACAATCAACACATGGTTCCCCATATGGTTCCTAAAAGTTGATCCTTTCCTTCACACATGCTGCATCCAAGAATAAGCCAGCATAACTCCCCTTCCCTACCGTCCTAATCTTGGTGATCCTGGAGACAACAAGAGGGGCTTTAAACCCTCTGGGGTGTCTTTTTTTTTTAGTACTAGATGGTCCCCCTCTGGGGTGTCTTTATTTGTCGAATTTCATTAGTTTTTTCACTAAATCGGAAGTGCTTGTCCCCTGGTTGACCTTCCCCAAATAAATACAAAAATGGTACAGGTCGCCTTAATTTTTATAAGACAATTGGGTACAGGATGCATCAAATAGAAATGAAGCCAATTAAAGGTCTAAATAAAGATCTTGTGTTATTTCTAAACTAATTAAGTTACCTACCAATCCAGTATTGAGTAGAGCGTCGATGGGCATCTTATGAAAACTCAACTGAATTTTAAGAGAAAACAAAAAGTAGGCCTGATCCTGAATATTTAAAACAACATTGGACATGACTGGCTGAGATATGATAATCACAGGGGCATCAGCGGGACTGTAATCTGAAAGGGGAACAAGATATGTATCAGGAAGAATCTTTTTTTAAATCTATTTTTAATGAAGACAGTATGTGAACCAGAGGTTTAACGGTACCTGCTTCTCCGTAGAGTCAGACTCAACAGATGGGACTTGGATATCTAAACTTGAGGAGACTGGATAGAGAGGAAGGACCTACATTGGGAAATGACAAAACATTCACACCTGACCTGAGACCAGAACATTCATCCTGTTTGAAGATGATGAACTGAAAACCTTAGTATTCTGAATTTCACCCAGCAACATACAGTTGGAAATTTTTTTATACTCTCCTTATACCTACTTGTGCACTCTTGAAGTGTGGCAATAATAGAGATGGCCACTGCAACCACCTGATGCAAGTAAGCTAAATGAGATTCCCAGGAGTTATGATTCATAAGAACAGGATCTAGAGCTGCACATAATACTGCAATTAATACCTCCAAAGGAATATCCACGCCAGGATCCAGAAATAGGAAAGCTTAAATGAAAGAGGCTAGGTCTTGACTTTCACAACCAAGATGAAAACATTAACAAGTGAGCTGATCTTGATATGAATTTGAATCATGGAGGACACCAACATAATTAAGGTGGTCAAAACTTCATTTTATTAAATGAACATAGAATTCCATGCACCCAACGGCGGGAATCTCCTTCTACCACACCCAGGAGAGCTACACTTCGGTGGGCATCACTAAGGGAGGAAGTTGTAGTATTTGAATAGAATCAAACCTGAACTCCACCTAAGACATCCAAGACTTGGTTTTCCATTTATGAGGTTGGAATAGGTGCACTAGTCCCCAATTTATGGGGTAAGGCTGGAGAAAGATCACGGGAAAAGGGATGGACCATCAGTAAGATTTTACCACCACCGCACAGAAACATTTGATGAAACCACAAGCTGACCATATGAATTACACTAAACTAAGCACAGACTGAATACTCATATGGTATACGAAAACCATCGCATCACTTACTTTAAAAAGAAGGATGGAAATAGTAAAGATTAAGGGTTAGTCAATCTTGTCATGGAAACGGTTACAAGACTAAGACTGGCCTTTAAGTCCATATGTGGACACAAAAACACAACCCAGAATACTAATGGTATAGCTTTACACAGAATTTTATGTTATTTACTATTAAGAAAATTAAGTTCTACTGTTTTACTACCAGCGTCACAAAACTTCTATGAGTAGCCAAGCTGTAATGGCACAAGCTTCAGATGACCTAAGAGAGGTAGCTTTTTTAGACACCTGCTGCACTAGGGGAGACGTTCTGGCCACCAAAGTAGGGAAACATGCAGAAAAACCCTATTCTTATTAAACTGGGAGAGGTTGTCTCTAGAGACATGGTAAGATCATGGTAACTATTGGAATTTTGTGAGAAATTGTAATATTCAAAAGCTACAAAGACAAATGAAATTTATTAGTTTTGTGGCTTTAGCAAAGGTGGATACAAGGCAATGAAGTTACTAGCTTTGTTTCAATATTAATTTCCTTTTGAAATACTGAACTTGTTTATGAATTGACCAAAAAGTGAGCTACATGAGACAAAATAAGTGGTACTTTATTAGTTAAAAATTAGGGATATTTATAGGAGTAGAATTGGTGGTTCTTTGTGAGGATCTTCATGCTTCAACTGAGTTAAGATTTTCTCTAATAAAGGACCGATATTTCAGATTATTATTAATACTTGTGATGTTCAGATCTGATAAGATTTTTATTTGATGAGACCAATTTTCTTAATGATTTTATGCCTCATCAGATAGCTTAGCATCATCCTTCATAGAAGGTTGATAACTCCAAAGGGTTAATCATCAGTCTATCCTAGAATTGGATATCTCTGATGGGGTTTTTAAGACCTTATTATACTAAGACACCAAACCTTGATCTTGATTAAAAATTGGTCATTGCAGTTAAATCTCAAACAATCTCCCCCTCAAAATCTTGCCTAGGGGGCACATAATTACAAAGAAACCTACTATATACTATTGATAACAGTCCTAGTATCAATAGTTTAAATGCTTTATTTAATACCCTGACAATAAATAATGCGGTAAGGACCAGCCCATAAGTTATCAAGTTTGTGAATCCATCATTCAGGTATTGATGATAAAAGAGTACAAGATCCCCAATCTGATATTCAGGTAAAGTAGGTCGAATAGCTTTGGTTCTAGTTCCCTCTTTTAAGTGGTGGCAGCAAGAGAACTCGAAGCTAAGGCTTGTACTCTGATAATTTCATCAGCTAGTCTCCTCATAGCTAAATCAGTAGTTTACAGGATAGCCTCTTCAAGTATAGGTTTTACACTTGTGGAAAGAATAGGATCCCGACCATATAAATCTTTAAAAAGAGACCTTTCAATTATAAAATGGTAGCTAACTCTATAGGGCAACATCGCACGTGGTAAGTAGAGATTCCATCTACTAGGATCGTTGGTGGACATCTTTTGAAAGATGGCAAAAAGGGTACCATTTGCTCATTTGACTTCATCATTAGTGGAAGGATTGTAAGGAGTTGTAAACGACAGATTGGTACCCATTAATTTAGTAAGCTCTAATACCACCGGTGAAACAAAGTTGGTCTCATTATCAGATAATAGAACTTTTGGGCTACCATGCCAGGTGAAAACTTGCTTAAAAAGGAAGGACGTAGTAGCCTTAGCGGTGACATTGGAAACAGAGACAGCTTCAATCCAAATGGGTAAAATGGTCAATAGCTAATATAATATAACTATGTCCTTAAGTAATAATAAAGAGAGGGCCCACCACATCAATACTCATAGTGGAAAAAGGTTCTGAAGGTCCCACAATTTGTGTTGGTAAATTAGATTTCCACTACGCTGTTGTTGGCAAGTAAGACAAGACTCCACCACATCGTGTACAGATTCCAGCATGTTATCCAAGTAACAATAATTTTTCAACCACTGTAGGGTCTTAGCGACAGCTCCATGCCCTACAGTTTGATGAGCCTCCATAATAGTATCAGTTCTCGCAGAAGGCCGAATAAAAGGCAGCCATTTAGTTCCCAACTTCTTATATATTGAACCTTCTTTAACTTGAGTATTCTTGTTAAGCTTGTATCTTCACTATAACATCCTTAGATTCACGATAACAGAGTTCAGGTCAGCTAATCAGATCATAGATATGATCTTCTTAAGCAGTGAATAAAGTTAGGATAGGTAATAAAGAAAGTATATCAGCATTTTGGTGTTAGCTCCAGCATGATGGTGAACTGAAAAATTCTTAATTCTTAAGTTTTAACGCCCATCTAGCTAAGCGTCCATCAGAATCTTTCATTTGTTGTAACCATTTTAAGGAAGCGTGATCTGTAATAATAATAAAAATGTTTTCCATAGAGTTAAGGGCGAAAATGCTTGATGGTGGATAAGATTGCGAGGCATTCCCTCTTAGTAACGCTATAATTGCGTTCTGCTTTGAAAAGGGTTTTACTATAATAAGCGATGGGATGATCTATCGGGTTGGAATCATGCTGAGCCAGAATAGCCCTAATAGCTACATCACTGGCATCAGTAAATAAGACAAAAGGTTTCAAAAAATCAGTATGAGCTAAAATTAGGGCACTATTTAAAGCTTGACGCAAAAGATCAAAAGCTTGCTATTGCAATTCTTCCCATAAGAAAGTGATTTTCTTATGCAATAAATAAACTAAAGGCTCCGCAATCTCAGCAAACTGAGGATAAATTGTTGGTAATAACCAACCATCCCTAAAAACACTTGAATATTTTGTAATCTTTTAGGAACAGGCATGTCCAAAATAGCTTGCATCTTATTAGACAAGGATAAAATCCCATCATGATTAACTTTATGGCCTAAGAATTCTATCTCAGTTTTGAAAAAAGCACATTTAGATGGTTTTAGCTTAAGCATAGCACGGCGAATTCAGCCAAATACTTCTATTTAAATGATCTAAATGCTCATTAAAAGTGGTAGAGATAACAGTAACATCTTCTAAATAAACTAAAAATCAGGAAAGTATCAAATCACCAAATAAGCCATCATGGCTCTTTGAAAAGTAGTAGGGTCATTACAAAGCCCCTGCGGCATACAAGTAGGTTCAAATAACCCCTCACTAGAAATCAAGGCGCGTAAATGATGGTCTTCCATAGCCAGATCAATTTTCCAGTTGCCGCTAGCAAGGTCCATTGCTGAGAACAATTGTGACCCAACAATAGTCTTAATGAATCATCAATGTAAGGTAGAGAATAAGAATCATTTTGGGCAACAGAATTAAGCCAATGATAGCTCATAATTACTATATGACCTCCATCTTTTTTTGGATGAGTAGTAGAGGGGAAGCCCATGAACTTTGAGATGGCGTTAGTAGCCCCACATTGAGGAGTTGATTCAATTCCACTGAGACCTGAGCCTCCTCAACTTTAGATTTGTGATAAGGCTGGTCTCAAATAGGGGAGTATCCCCAATTTTGCCTGATGTTTCACATCTTTCATTAGCCCAAAATCTATGGAACCCTTGGCAAATATATATTTGCATAATATTCAATTAGAGCCTCAGCTTTATGCAGTTGTTCTGTAGTAAGTGAATCTCCAAATTTTTCGTCAACTCTAGCAATGATAGGTGGCTCTTCCAACCCAAAATCACATAAATTCCAACATCCCAAGATGGATAGAATATTTTCATTCACGGGAGTAGTCTGCACATAAGTAAAAGGGTTACTTTGATTCAATCGCATAGGTCAAGAGTTAAGATTAGCTAGTAAGATTAGAAAAATCCCATTATAAGTGGGATTAAGAATATTGGGGTAGTTTAAGGCCTCTAAATGAGAGGGATTACTGTTACTTGAGATCTCTAATACATAATCAGCTGGCACAATTACTTGTACTCCAGTATCTTTTATAACTTGATCTTTTGGAGGAATAGTAATTGAATTGATAAAATATAAAGGCATTCCTTCTTATGCACAAGCTGATGGAGGTGGAAGAATAGCCTTAGGTCCCAAAATTTGGTATTCAAGATACAAGATAGAAGTAGGATATTCCAATAAGCAAACGCGTTGTTTAAGTTTGCCTTTGCTATTGGGGACATCTTTTAGAATTAAAAGACTTAGTATCAAATTAAAGAAAGATAATTGTCCTTAAGAATAATTATCGCATCAAAATCAATAATATATTGGTTCCCAAAAGCAATTTATGCCAGTTATTGTCCCATACTAATGCATGGGCCGAAATAACCAACTTTTTAAAGTGCATTGGAAGGAAAGAATAAGCTCCTATGGATTTAATATTTGAAGGACCAGCAGTTCTAAAGTCTTGAAATTTATTTAAGTCCAGTGCCACTTTGATTCTTTTCATAAGCCTGGACATGATCACATTTATGGTCAATCCCATGTCAATGAAAGCTAAAACTTTTACTTTGTGCACTATAAGATTCCACCTGGGTCACATCAATGCCAAAGTGGGGGATTGAAAATATTAAGGGGCTAAATGGTCTATTTGATAAGAAGATGAAACTGAAACGTAAGAATAAATAGTATCCTTGTTGGCTAAGTCATCAGGGATATCAAGTTCACCAGGGGCAGATATCACATAACAGTCTTTAGGAGTATTAAAGGATTTCGATTGAGGCAGATGAGGTAGGTCATCACAAGGAGTCTCTTTCCCTATGCTAACTCCTCTTTTTGCAACTCTTCATCTTGTTTCTTCCAACATTGAGTTTCCATATGACCCACTAGACCGCAATAGTTGCAAGGATCCTTCTTAGGCTTAGGTTTGAGTAAAGACAGCACTGCATGGATATAGTAACAAGGGTTATTAGTGGAGTTTGGGTGCATCACACCATTAAGATTCTCCATCAACGCCTCTTTGATGGTGAGAATAGATCTGAAATTACCTTAAAGAGGTTTTAAATGTAGTAGCAATTGAGTACGAGAAGAAAACGCATTCATCACAGCCAAAATGGCATCTTCTACAATAGTACAATCACAAGTAGCGAGAGTCTGGGCCTCATGATAAAATATTGCTAGCGAAATCTTGAATTGACTCTCCTTTCTTTACTTAGATGTTCATAAAGGCTTGCTTTTGATTAGATAGAATTTAATCTCTTCCAAATTTCTTAATGAGGATGGTTTTCACTTGAGCCCATGTATTGCAAACCTTAAGGTGAGGGACCATTGTTTCTTGAGTTTTTGTCTTAAAAAAGAAGTAATATGCCGAACTTTCTGTTGATCCATTGCCCCGTCCATTGCTTGATCATAGACAAATATAAAAAATGAATGCTACCTTTACCTGGCTCATACTTAACCTTGAAGGTAGGTTTGAAAGTGATGGGTTCATTCCTTAAGACGTGTACGCCAGATGCCATGACTGTATCAGTTTTGAGGGTTCAGACTCAAAGATATAGGGTTGAGTAGAAATTTGGTCAACTTGTTGTCATAAATGGTTGAGATTATCCTGTAAATTTTGGACCCATTGTGTAAGATGGTCATTTGCAGGTTATTTATTTAAGTTAGAAATTGCAGAGAGCATTTCTTCTTGCTTATTCTCAAGTACTCTGTATCTAGCAGTTAAATGATCAATGGAAGCTGTTAACATTGCAAACTGAGTTTCTTGCATAGATTGGTTATCATCGCATAGATGGTGAGCATTATCAACACCATCCTTAAGTTGGCTAGTGAATAATCTGGGTTAGTCAAAAGGCCTGCTAGAGTAAGAAACATCCTTAAGCTATGGCTCAGATTTGGTTTTCTAACGCCTGCACTCTTGTCCCTAGTAGACTCAAAGGTTCAGAATCATGGACTGAAAGCGTCGGGCTGGGGGGACCAGGAGGCCTCAGGGGTCCTTGCAAACCGTCGTGACCTACAGGCATAGGATGGCCCTGTGGACCTCGCTACCAGTGGTTCCCAGGGTCACTGAAGGAGAACTAGGTGGTCCTGGAGGTCCAGGAGGACCAACAGGACTGGGTCCACCTTTTCAAATATTATCCACAGTTTGGACAAATTGTTGAAGTAGCCCGTCAATTTCAACAAAGTGTAACTCAGGTTGATCCCACATTTGTCCCAGTTGTTTAGTAATCTCATCTTCAAGGGTAGTGATTCAGTGTTGAATAGAAATAGCAACATCATTAACCTGTTAAGATACTTCTTGGCTGATGTAAACCAGAACTCCATTGTCAACTCTCACCAGATGGTTATGTAGATCATTGATTTCCTTCCTATTATTGAGTATGGCTTCACGATTATCCTGACCAAAGTAAGAAGCACTCTCATGGAAAGAGGATATCTAACAAAGAAATTGTTGCGCCAGGGTCAACTGGCGTTGGAATTCAAGATGGTGTAACCCCAAAAGCTGATGTATATGATGAATGGCGGGTTGTGCGTAATGCCAGAAATAATGCTCAGTTCTAGCCAAACTGACTTCAGTATGTTGTAAAACCGCTCAGTTATATAATTCCATCATGCTAGATGAAACCTTAGTTGATCGGTCTCAGTTAGATAGCTTGGATGAATAGCCCCTAATTAAGCCCTTGACCGTTTCTTCCACATCTGCAGATTGAAATTGATAATAATCCTGGTCAGGGCCCTCAATGGCCTAGTCCATAGATGCTTAAAAGTGAAGATCACTGATATTAGAGGAAGGCATCTCCTGCCTGTTAGAGTGTACCCATTAGGTGATACTCATTGACTCCTTAGAAAAAGGGCTTTCTTCACTAGACATATTCATTGTCATGAAAGTAGGTTTCACCAGGTCATCAGAAGCAGTAACCTGGCAGGGAGCACCAGTATTGGAATTTTGTGAGAAATTTCAATATTCAGGAGCTATGAATGCTACGAAATTATTGGTTTCGTGGCTTTAGAGAAGGTGATTACAAGGCAACGAAGTTATTAGTTTAGTTAAAATACTAAACTCCAATCGGAATACTGAACTTGGTTATGAATTGATCAAAATCGAGATACATTAGACAAAATAAGTAGTACTTTATTTGTTAAAAAATGAGGGATATTTATAGGAGTAGATTTGGTAGTTCTTTGTGAGGATCTTTGTGCGTCAACTGAGGTGAGATCTTTTCTAATAGAGGACCAATAAATCTGATTATTATTACTATACTTGTGTTGGTCAGATCTGATAAAGTTCTTATTAGATGGGATTGACCTTCTGTGGAGGGCTTAACCCCTCAGATATCTTAGCCCCTTCGAATTGCTTTGCCTCATCTAATAGGCGGATTCTGATAACTCCAAAGGGTAGATTGTTCTTCTAACTGAGAATTAGATATCTCCAATGGGGTTTTTAAGATCTTATTGGACTGAGACACCGAACCTTGATCTTGATAAGAATTGGTCATCATAGTTGAATCTCCAACAGTGAATTAGGGCATCCAAAAGGGTAGATAAACCCAAATGAGCCCCAAAGCAGTAAACATCACTCAAGAAGGAAATTATAAGCGTGACTATAATGGCCAATGTCATGAAATTGACTATGGGCTCCACTAGTATGCCAGGCCAACCAGTATGAAGACTGGTTGGCCCTTTGGGATTTCGCCTTCATTGACATACTAACCCCTATAGCCCACGTCCAAATTCATCAAACAACCACCAACAACTTCTCCTTAGCCCAGGTGTCCTCACCGTGTGCCCTGGAAAGTCCTGACCCCATCCTGGGCGGCTCAGACACTTCCAAGCTGCCCCACCCTCACTATCCTTCACCAACCCATCTGGCCATGCCCTGGTGAGTCCATCCCCCATCTTGGGTGGCTATGGCACTCCCACGCTGCACCCCGCATAGTTGGCAGCCAGTCAGTGCATCCTCTGGTAGCCAGCTGGCCAGGTTCCCACTAATTCCTCATAGGGAGGAGGCATGGGAGCTGGCAGCGCAAACCACTCCAAGTGTAATCACCCACACCTATTGGAGATCTCCTGTCCCACCATTATCCACTCTAGTGGCTCTTGATACTTTAAATAAATAGGAAAGTGGGCAAAAGAGAGATGTTTATTAGGAGGGAATGAATCAACTTTTTTTCTTCTGGGCTACGGCGCTTAAGCCTCATTAGCCAATAAATACCAGAAAACCCATCACCCACTTGATGCCAGAACTCAGTTGATAAACTGTTAGTAATTCCAGGGCAGCAATTATCTCCTCAATCCGCTCATCTTGGTCACCAAATTTTAGATTAATTTGACCCATACTTGGCATGGGTTGCTGGTTGATTGTATATAATTCATTAGATTAAATATAACTGTGAGCATCTGTTGGGGATTCAACTATGATGACTAAAGTTACTCAAGAACAAGATTTGATATCTCAGTCTAATGAGATTGCAAAATTTACTTCAGAGATATCCTATTCAAGGATAGACTGATGTTAAACCCTTCTGAGTTATTAAACTTCTCTGAAGGAACATGCTAAGCTATCTGATGAGGCAGAAAATTATATAAGAAAATCGGTCTCATCAAAAAAGAATCTTATCAGATCTGGTCATCATAAGTATTTTTTAATTTTAAATTTATTGCGGGGAAGGCCGACCATGGGACGGACACTTCTGAATATGACTCATGGAAGACAAACTTAGTACCAGGGGAGGCACCCCAGAGACGCGATGCTATCTCTTGTTGCCAGCGGGAACGCCACTTATGGGGAGGGGAGGGAACGTGTGAAGGGGCCGTAGCCACTATTGAGCACGTGTGGAGGAAGGGGTCTGATTTGATGAACCAGACTGGGAACCAGGAGGAGACCAGCTGTCAGCGACGCGGTGGGAGATATCCAAACATCCATGCTTGAAAGTGGTCCACCAAATGAGACTGGAATCTGTGGACAGTTTCTGGGAGGGTGGGGGTGGAGCCTGCGATGGCATCTAAGATGATCGTGTGGATGGTCCACATGGCGATTGCAACCACCAGAGCACGGAGGGAGGGTGGGAGGGGGAGGCCATTGATGAAGCAAACATATCTCTTGACAGACTGAAGGGATGCGTTTGATCCTGGCCCAGCAGACGTTGAACTTCGCGCCATATCACTTTAGAGGTGGGGCACTTCTCCAGGCGGTGGAACAGCGTTCCATATTGGCCACACACGACACAGGATGAGTGTAAAGCGTTAGAGCACTCAGCTGTACGATACACCCGCCTCAGGCAGCGCCACACATGGGAGCGGACTTGAGGCTGCAACAGAGGATGGTGTGCGTATTTCCAGATAGATTTTTGGGTCTCAGTGGAATAAGGGATGTCCATCATGTCCAGGTAGTCCACCCTGGATAGGACTTGGGGTCAAATGGGGATCACGCCATCATGGATGGGTAGCCCCTGTACCTCTTGTGTGAACTGAGGAGAGGGGCGGCTTCTTCGGGTTGTATGTCCACTAATATGAATTCCCCACTCTGCGCTTTGCATGGAGAGTAGGATTCGTTTGTAGTGGGTTTTAGTCCCGTGAGGACCTGTGGCCAATGTGTGTGATGCGAGGTATTTCATCAGGGAGTGTGGGTTTGATGGATTGTTGAGGCCCAAGGCTCAGGAGAAGTTGGAGCAGGCCGCACGGGACCAGTGTTGGGATGGGAGTGTAGGAGCGGTGACAGCCGTGATTTAGGTGCCTAAAATCTTGGCAGCATGGGCTTTGAAGTCAAGCAGGCCCATGCCACCATGATGATGAGGGCCAAACATGACCTCTAGCCGTACTGGTGGAGGGCGGCCTGACTAAAGCCATCCTTGCATCAAAGCATACAGGGATTTGAAGAAGCTTGGGAGAAGGGGATGGCTTGGGCTCCGAACCAGACTTTGGATAGGAGCATAGAGTTGGCAAGAACAACCCTGCCAGTGAGGGTAGTAGGGTGGGCTCTGAGTGAGGCGATTCGCTTCGTCACGTTGTCCAGTATATGGCACTCCATTACTGCTGACGCGTATCCACCTGCCTCCATCCACACGCCCAGATGGTGTACCGGTCCTATGGTAGGACGTAACACAAAGGGGAGCACCAGTGGAGCGGTGTGTGTTGAGTTAGTAAGGCGTGGACGTGGGCGAGCAGATGGGCCAGGTTGGGAACTACGTTGCTGGGGCCCAGCAGTTCTGAAACCGACCAAAGAGGATGATTTCAGTTTTGGAGGCGTTCAGTGCCGCGTTGCTTACCCGGGAATATTCCTGGATGAGGGCTTCAAGCGCACGTGCATCTTTGTTATTAGACACCCCCACCACGCAATCATCTGCAAATGCCATCATCTTGACTGGGGTTTGGCCTGGCACATGGACCCCAGTGAGGTGGGCATTCACATTTCGCAGTAGTGGGTCAAGGCTGAAGTTGTATAAGAGTGGTCTGAGGGGGTCCCCTTGTCGCAGGCCCCTTTGAGGGCAGACTACTTCCGTTAGGAAGCCTGGGCCACGCACTGCCATTGTTGCAGATTCCGTGAGCAGCATCACCCAGTTTATGAAGCGGGGGGGTAGGCGGAATTGATGGAGGCAGGCCCTTAGGTATTCCCAGTTTACTCTATCATAAGCCTTTTGTTGGTCCAAGAATACAAGTGCCCCAGAGGCTGTGGACTGGCATGCGTTAGCCACAGAGTGCACGTTATCCCAAATTGACCTTCTGGGGATGAAACTGAATTGTTCTGGGGAGATGGTGGCCGATGCTACAGTCCCTAAACGGTTAGCCATGATTTTTGTTAAAATTTTGGTGTCTGTGTTTGTTAGGGAAATGGGGCGCCAGTTGGCTAAGTCAAGCTTATCCCCTTCTTGAAGAGTGTGACAGTAAAGGCCTCATGTCCTCCTGGTAGGAGGCGCATTTCCAACAGGCTTTGGTTGAGTGAGGCTAGCAGCAATGGGGATATATATTTGAAATATTTTTTGTAGAACTCATATGGAATGCCATCTGGGCCTGGGCATTTTTGGTTTGGTGCACCGCGAATGGCTGTCCATAATTCGTTTGGAGTAATTAAATTCATTATTTCCGTGTATTGGAAAAATGGTGCGGATATGAGCTCAGTTGAAAAATTTCACCATTTTGGCTGGCTGAATTGGTTCAGCTCAGTATAACTCAGAGTAATATCTTTGCGTTTTGATTGCCACTTAAGCCAGTGTGTCCACAATGGGATTATCCGATCTTTGCACCTGTGTGCAGGCCATGCTCTGGCATGGTGCGAAAATTTTTTAAAGAAGTATGCGGTGCACTTGTCACCTTTAGTGATGCGTGTGGCCCTGTATTGGACACAAACCCGATGTTTGTGTTGCCTTTCGAGTGCGTTGAGGTGGGCGGCTGCCTCCACCCACTTCCAGCCCCATGCAGGGCTATATCCTGTGGCTGGAATGCTGGACTCCAAGTGGGCCAATTCTGCCAGCGCGTGCGAGATAACCACCAATGTGGCTCATGAGCGCTTGGAGGAGAGATGGCGATAGTGGTGGATGGTGTCTTCTTTGAAAGTTGCCCATGTGGAAATGGGGTCCATGCAAAATGGTGCAACAAACGATTTCGCCAAAGTTGCCTCTTCCACCCACATGGAAAATCCTGGTGACGCGAGCTCGGGGGCGGATTTTGCACCAATGTGGGGCCTTTGCAACTGTGACGGGTAAGTGGTATGTTATTGAGACCAGTCGGTGGTCAGAGAATTCCATTTTTGTTGTTTTGAAGTGGGAGATGTGGGGTTGGAATTTTGCCAGCATTAGAATAAGGTCGATGCGGGTCATGGACCTTAATTGGCTGTTGTGGATGTGGGGACGTGTCATGTTTTCGAGCAGTGGGGCATGTCACGGCAGCGCATCCATTAACCCAAGGGTGGCTTTTAGAACGCGTAGTTCTACGTAACCCTGTGGGGCGTGGGGTGAGGGAGGCCACCGGTCCATTGGTGAGGTTAGCCAACAGTTCATGTCACCAACTAGGAAAGAATCAGGGGGTAGCAGGAGGGATTTGACCAATGAGAAAAATTCCTGACGCTTGTGTGCACCATTTGGGGTGTAAATGTTGATGATTGTGTGTGCAACGTCGGCCCACGAGAAGGTGACAACGAGCACTCAGCCATTTAGGAATGTTTCTGAGGATGTGAATTTGAAAAAAAAATTGTTTTTCTGAATTAGCACCCCACAGTGCTTTGACCAAAAGGATAGGGATGGTAGGAGCATTGTTTTCCAAGCTTCCTTGGAACCTTGTGGACAGTGGGACCCCTGGATGGCCAGGATATCCATGAGTAAATTGTTTTGTAAGAAACTCAGTTTCCTAGCCTGGGATGAGGAGGCCTTGATTCCGGCGATATTCAGCATCCCTAGAGTGAAGGTTTCCCCCATTGCACCTTAGGTGCGAGGGGGTGGGCCCCCTGGCCCACCAGCCTCTTCCAGGTCCCCACGGGCTTTCACAGCAGTGTGGGTGTTAGCAGCAACGCTATCAGGGTTTTTGTTAATTTTTGTGGAAAGAGTCGCGTTGGCTTTGGCCTTCACTTTTTGTTTTCCCAACGTCGGACAAATTTTTTGCGGTGCGGATAAGTTTGGTGCACCGTTGAGTGGGGCAAAAAAAATTTTCAGTTGGAATAGGTCCCAAGTCGGTTTCAACTGGAGCTTGGGTGCAGCGATTGGGTGAGATTAAATCTCCCATCGGATCCTCAGATTGAGTGGCTCACTCAGCATAGGCCTCCCAATCTGATTGGGTGATGGATTCCCAAGTTGCTTCCACCGCGAAGGTCTCCATGTCCTCCTGGCATTGTGAGTGTGGGATGGTGGTGGTGGCCTTGGCTGCTTCCTTGGCTGCAGCCCTATGGGCCTGCTTGGCCTTCTTCCACTCCTGCGGGGAGATGGGCTTTACCAATAGGTAGCAGCCTTGTGCTCCCCACGGGAAAGCCTCCTTGGTGCTTGCAGTTGGTTCGTAGTGCACTTCTCCGCTGGCCATGGCTGCCGAGGGGTGCTCTTGGAATGTGATGCCCTCCTTGATGGGGCATGCATGCGCCTTATGGCCGAACGCGTCACAGTGGGTGCAAATGGGGGCGCGCTGTCCATGGTTACCCGGAATGGGTGGGTGGTATGCTTGTGATGTCAATAAAGGTGGAGTGTGGGATCTGGGTTAGGTCCTTCGTGATCTCCTCAGTTGGTTCAGAACTGCGATTGCTTTGCCAGTGCACAGGTGTGGCATCAGCGTAAAATGTTACATTTTGAAAGATTGTTTTTCGCCATATATGGCGAGACCATCTTTCAGGTGTTTCTCCAAAATGTCACGTTTTACTGTATTAAGGCAAAAAGTCAAACGTGAGGAAAATTTGGTTTGATTTTGTCCATCTGGTGCATTTGGTTTCAATGACCCATTGCCCTTCATGGAGGTCGACCACTATGCGCACTGCTGCAGCCTCGTCTGCTGCTATTTTGCTTTCAAAACCTAGGTCCAGCCAACCGCGTGACATGGAGTGTGGTGCAACGTACACCGTAGTCAGGAAAATTTTGTGTACATCTTCACAAAATTTTTCCCATAAGGCTGTTTTTTGGATGTCCAGATACACATGGACTCCAAATCCCACCGACGAAAGTGGCTGGGAGTGTGGCGTGTTGATGTACAAAATGCATTGTGCTTGCCACGCAAATATCTCTGGGGAAATTGTGACCGTCAGTTTTTTTAGATTTTTTTCTATTCCACCAGATTCTCCAGGGCGTTTTCGAACGTTAGAGGCCGCGGGCCTTCTGCCTGCTTGCCTTGCTTGCCCAACTGCTCCCAGACATGGGCGCAGACTAATCCCCTCTATGAGATTATCAAACTAGATTTAGTCTTGAATTGAATGGGTTGCAAAAGTGTTTGCAATGAGAAAGAAAAGTGGTATGGTCATCATAAGTATTGTATTAAATAATCAGTATTATTGGTCATCTAATAGGAAAGATCTTACCTCAAGCGCATCCCAAAAATCCTCACAAATTATTACTAAATCTACCCCTATAAATATCTCTCATTTCTAACTAATTAAGTACCACGATTTTTGTCTCGCATAGCCTAAATTTTGGTCGCTTTTCATACAAAATTCTGTATTTCCAATTGGAATCAACTATAGCAATGGAACTAATAGCTTCGTTGCAATAGCGTCAATCTTTGTTAGAGCCATGAAACTAATAATTACATAGTCTTTGTAGCACCTGCTTATAATTTCGCAATAAATTCCAGTACTGGTGCTCCCTGCCAGGTACTGCTTCTGAGGCTACCTGGTGAAAACATACTTTCACAACTATGAATATGTCTAGCAAAGAAATCCCCTCTTCTGAAGAAACATTGAGTTCACCCAATAGTACACTCCAAAAGGCAAAAGATGCCTTCCACTAATACAACTAATCTGCAATTTAAAGCTTTATGGACTTAGCCATCGAGGGCCCTGATCAAAATTATCAGATTCAAGACGAAAATGTAGAAAAAAAGGTCAAAGGCTTGATAAGAGGGGCTATTAAGCCTGGTGCTCATCCTAATCTTGACCAAGAATATAAAGTTGCTGACAAACTGATGAACTTATACAACCATGCGGTGTTACATCCTACCAAAGTTGGTTTGTCTAGAACTGAGCAGTACCTCCAGCATTATGTACATCCGCTTTTCACCATGTACTCCAGATTTTGTGGTTGCATCATCTTGAGATTCAACGACAGTTGACTCTGGCGCGACAATTTCACTCTTAGTTATCTTCATTTTATGAAATGGCCTCTAATTTTGGATGGGATAAACAGGAAGGCATTCCTGATAAAAGATGAGAAATCAACATTATATATAACCAGTTAGCGAGAATTGAAAACGTAGTTGTGTGATACATCATCCAAGAAGTATTTCAGCAATTTAGCAATGTCACTAACTATGTTACCACCATATCAACTCCCTTAAGAATGAGATTACAATACAAATGGAAAAATTGCGGGTCAAACATGAGGAGCGTTTTGGTGAGCTTGATGGACTAGTCCAACATCTTTCACAAATGGTGGGTACTATCAGAGAAGGTGGCTCAGGTCCTGTTGGTCCTCCTGGACTTCTGGGACCACCTAGTTACCTTTTGGTAACCCCAAGACCTCCTGGTGAACGTGGTCCTCCTGGTCTGGTGGGTCAACAAGGCCCACTGGGACCAGCAGGTAGAGGTGGTCACAAGGACCCCTGGGACCTCCTGGTCCCCCTGGCTCCTCGCTTTCAATGCCTGATTATGAACCTTCAATTCTACTATTATCAAAAGTACAAGCATTAGAAACCCAAATCCGAGCTTTAGCTCAAGGGTGTTCCTTATCTTTGGAAGGCCTCCTGACCGACCCCAATTACTAATTAACTAACTTATTGGATGGCATGGATAATGATCATCGTCTATGTGATGCTAACTAAACTACGCAAGAACATAGTTTGTAAGGGTAAACGCTTTCATTGAATGGTTATCTGATAGTTGTGGAGTACTGGAAAACAACAGGAAGAGATGATCAATGCGATTTTTATCTTAAATCAACAACCTGAAAATGATAATCTTGCTCAATGGGTTCATAGTTTACAGGAGGAACTTGATCATATAAGGCAACAAGTTGATCAAATCCCCACTCAAGCTCCTATCTCAGAATCCAAACCCTATGAAGCTGATCCGGTCATGGTATTGGGTGTACATGTTTTAAGTAATGAGCCCACTACCTTCAAACCTACTTTTTAGGATAAGTTTGAGACAGGTGAAGGTAGCATCCTTTTGTTTCTCTTTGTCTATGAGCGTGCAATGGACGGGGCAACCAATCAACAGAAGGTATGGCATATTACCTCTTGCCTAATCCAATTTACACAAGAAATCATAGTTCCCAATCTGAAGGTTTGCAATACATGGGCTCAAGTGAAGACCGCCCTTATTAAGGAATTCAGAAGTGATCAATTCCTTTCTAACCAAAAGTAGGCATTTATGAGTATTCACATCAAATGAGGAGAGTCTATCCAAGATTTCTCTTAATGATTCTACCATGAGGCCTAGACTCTTGACACTTGCGACCAGATTAATATAGATGATGCCATATCAGCTGTAATGAGTGCGTTCACTTCTCGCACTCATTTACTACTACACTTGAAATCACTTAAAAGGAATTTCTAGATCCATTATAGATATTAAAAAAGCGCTCATGTAAATTCTTAATGGTGTGGTACATCACCTCCTCTAATAACCCTCGTTCTTATATCCATGTGATGCTACCTAAACCCAAACCTAAACTGAAGAAGGAACCGTGCTCTTATTGTGGTCTCGTGGGTCATGTGGTTTCTCAATGTTGGAAAATGCAAGTGGAGGAGTCAAAAAAAGAGGAGTCAGCATAGGGCATGAGGCTCCCTAGGGGTGACCTAACTCCTGTACCTCCAACAAAATCGTTTAACTCTTCTACAGATTGTTATGTAATATCCACTCATGGTGAGCTTGATGTCCCTGATGAATTAACCAACAAAGATAAATTTATTTTTAATCTTCTCTTTATTCTTCTTCTAATTCAATTCAATTGATTAATCCCTCGGTGTTTACAATCCCAAACTTTGGCACTGATGTGACCTGGGTGGAAGTCATCATGCATATGGTGAAAGTTTTGACTATTAATGGTATGGGATCGCCCATTAGTGTAATCTCGTCCAGGCTTATGACTAAATCAAATTGGCGCCAGACTTAAACCATTCCCAAGACTACAGAACTGCTGGTCCTTCCTACACTAAGTCTATATAGCTTACTCCTCTCTTCCAATGCACTTTGGAAAGTTGGTTGTGTCAGCCACTGCAGTTGTTTTTGATAACAACTGCTATGACTTGCTCTTGGGAATCAAGTTTCTCATTGATTTCGATGCAATAATCAGCTTTAAGGACAATTACCTTTCTTTAATTGGGTACTGAGTACCTTTAATTCTACAAGATGTTCCAAATAGCAAAGGAAAACTCAAATGACATTTTTGCTTACTGGAATACCCCACTCCTATCTCTCATCTTGAATACTGAATTTTGGGACCAAGGTCTATACTTCTACTTCCATAAGCTTGTGCTTTTGAGGGAATGCCTTTTTATTTTAACTCTCTGATTATTATTCCTGCATAAGCTCAAATTATCGTTGATATGGGAGTACAAGTATTTAAACCCACTGATCATGTGTTAGAGATCTTTGGTAATCAAAATTCCTCTCATTTTGAGGATTTACCTTGCCCTGGTATCCTTGATCCTGCCTATAATAGACTGTTTTAGTTCTACTAGCTAATCTCACTTCTTGACCTATGCGATTAAATTGTAATAACCCCATCGCCTATGTGCGGCCTACTCCTGTTAGTGAAATCTTATTCGTGTCAGGATGTGGAGAATTACGTGATTTTGGCCTGGAAGAGCCCCCTATCGTTTCTAGAATTGACATCAAATTTGGGGATTCATTCAATCCAGAACAACAGCATGAAGCTGAGGCTCTGATTGAAGAGTATGCGGATATATTTGCTCAAGGTCCTGGAGATTTTGGACTTATGAAAGATGTGCAACAAGAGGTGGAAAACTGTGGATACTACCCTATTTTGAGCTCAACCATATCGCAAATCTAAAGTTGAGGAGGCTCAGTTCTCAGTGGAGTTGAAACAACTCCTTGATGAGGGGCTACTAACGCCTTCTAGGAGTCCATGGGCTTCTCCCTTACTACTCACTTGGAAAAAGGATGTGGGCCATAGAGTGGTTATGGATTAACATCGGCTCAATGCTGTTGCCAAGAAGAATTCTTATCCTTTACCTCACATTGATGATTCACTGAGATTATTTCTGGGTCTCAATACTCCTTGCTATGGATCTTACAAGTGGTTATTAAAATTGACCTGGCTCTGAAAGATCATCAAAAATGTGCTTTAATCTCTAGTGAGGGGTTATTTGAGCCCAATCATATGCTACAGGGGCTTTGTAATGGCTCTGCTACTTTCCAACGAGCCATGGATGGCTTGTTTGGGGATTTGAGAAATTACTTGTGTTTTGGTATATCTAGATGATCTTACTGTGTATTCTCGCACTTTTAACGAGATTTTGGCTCATTTAAAGGAAGTTTTTGGTCGGATGCATCATGCTTCACTTAAGCTAAAACCATCTAAGTTTGCCTTTTTAAGACTGAGATGGAATTCCTAGGTCATAAAGTTAATCACGAGGGGATTTTACCCTTATCTAATAAGATACAAGCTATTTTAGACATGCCTGTTCCTAAAAGCTTGCGCGATATTCAAGTGTTTTTAGAGATGGTTGGATATTACTGACAATTCATTCCTCATTTTTGGAGGCTGCGGAACCTTTAGTTCACCTTTTGCACAATGAAGTCCCTTTTGTATGGGAAGAATTGAAACAGCAAGCTTTTGATCTGTTGCGCCAAGCCTAAGTGAGTGCACCAATCTTAGCCTATCCTGACTTTTCCAAACCTAATATACTATTTAAAGATGCCAATGATATTGCTATTGGAGCGGTTCTGGCTCAACATGATACTAACCTGGTTGAACATCCCATCGCGTACTATAGCAAAAACCTTTCTAAGGCCAAATGCAATTATAGCATTGCTGAGAGAGAATGCCTTGCAGTTTTGTCTGCCATCAGGCATATCTGCTCTTACCTTTATTGCAAGAATTTCACTACTGTCACGGATAACACTTCCTTGAAGTGGTTGCAACAAATGAAGGATCCTGATGGGTGCTCAGCTTGATGGGCGTTAAAGCTCTAAAATTAGACTTTACTATTCAACATCATGCTGGAGCTATTCATCAAAACGCTGATGGACTTTCTCAATTATTTATACTATGTTTTTCTCTTCTGAGGAGGATCGCATCTATGACTTTATTGGTCAACCTGAGCTCTGGTACCGTGAATCTAAGGATGTTATATCAAAATTACAATCCTTAACTGAAGGTACTCAGGTTTTAGAAGGTTCATTATACAAGAAGTTGGGACCTAAGTGGTTGCCCTTTATTTGGCCCTTTGCGAGGACTGATACTATTATGGAGGCTCATCAAACTGTAGGGCATGGAGCTGTTGCTAAGAACCTACAGTGGTTGGAAAATTATTGTTACTAAGATAACATGCTGGAATCTGTACACGATGTGTTGGAGTCATGTCTTACTTGCCAACAACATGGTGGAAATCCGATGTTTCAACACAAAATTGTGGGACCTTCAGAACCTTTTGCCACTATGAGTATTGATGTGGTGGGCCCTCTCTCTACTGTTACTTAAGGACATTGCTATATTCTGTTAGCTATTGATCATTTTACTAAATGGATTTAAGCTATCTCACTCTCCACAGTCACCACTAAGGTTATGGCGTCCCTTCTTTTTAAGCAAGCTTTCATCTGGCATGGTAGCTTAAAAGTCCTGTTATTGGATAATGGGACCAACCTCATTTCTCAGGTAGTATCTGAGCTTACTAATTTAATGGGTATCTATCAGTAATTTACGTCCTCGTATAATCCTTCTACTAATGGTGAAGTCAAAAGAGCAAATAGTACCCTTGTAGCTATTCTTCAAAAGATAGCTTCCAATGACCCTAGTAGATGGAATCTCTACTTGCCTAAAATGATGTTAGCCTATAGAGTTAGCTACCATCGTATAATTGAAATGTCTCCTTTCAAAGCTTTATATGGTCAGGATCCTAGTCTCCTCACAAGTGTAAAACCTATAGTTGAAGAGGCTACCCTGCAGACTAATGATTTAGCTATGAGGAGACTAGATGATGAAATCATCCTATCACAAGCTTTAGCTTCAAATTCCCTTGCTACTACCACCTTAAAAGAGGAACAAGAACCAACGCTAATAGAGCTATGCTTCCAAAAGATCAAGTCAGGGATCTTGTACTCTTCTATTACCATAGGCCGAGAGGAAGGATTACAAACTTGACACCTTATGGGCTGGTCCTTACCATATTAGTTATCATTGGGGTTTTGAATACTCCATTGCAGCTGTTGATACTGGTACTGCTATCAATAGATTGCATAGTAGATTCCTTATAATTATGTGCCCCCTAGGAAAGTTCTTGAGGGGGGCATTGTTGGGGATTCATCTATGATGACCAAAGTTACACAAGATCAAGATTTGATATCTCAGTCTAATTAGATTGCAAAATTTACTTCAGAGATATCCAATTTTAGGATAGACTGATGATCAACCCTTTGGAGTTATCAACCTTTTATGAAGGATGATGCTAAGCTATCTAATGAGGCAGAAAATTATCAAGAAATTCGGTCTCATCAAAAAAGAATCTTATCAGATCTGGTCATCATAAGTATTGTATTAATAATCAGCAATATTGGTCATCTAATAGAAAGATCTTACCTCAGGTGCATCCCAAAAATCCTCACGAATTACTACTAAATCTACCCTATAAATATCCCTCATTTATAACTAATAAAGTACCACGATTTTTGTATTGCATAGTCTAAATTTGGTCTCTTTTCATACATGACTCTGTTTTTTTATTGGAATAAACTATAGCAACGGAACTAACAACTTTGTTGCAATCATGTCAATCATTTCTAGATCCATGAAACTAATAATTTTTTAGCCATTGTAGCACCTACTTATCATAATTTCTCGCGAAATTCCAATAGCATCTTCAGCATGAGTTGCCGGTGATCTGAATTTGTCAGCAGAACCATTTTTTGACAATTTATAACAGGTTCAACAGCTTTTCACCAGAAACTCCAACAATGATCTTCAAATGGCATTTTGGAAGTGAACGCAGCTCTGCCAAATTAGATTTGTATAAATTATATAACATTAAATAGTATCAAACTAGGCGATCAGCCAGCAATCACGTCTGACTAACCAACACCCCTAATTCTAGTACTATCAGAAAAATCTATATAGGGTAAAATCTCGACATCCACTATAGCCTAGCTATTTTATATACTGATGTAACATGGCTGCTGAATGGGGATTGTGGCTTACTTACCAAAAAGGTTACTTAAAAATATAGTTGCTTTTCATATTTTTTGTTTATCAAAAAAACGAAGTAAAGAAATCGTCCTATAACAGCACCAGTTGAGGTCTGTTGTCTTAGAAGTCATTTGGTTGGTGAACAGGCGTGGTATGATAATTTCAGGAATCATCCTTGCCCAATTTTGGCTGAAACACTAATGCTTTTCCAAGGTTGACTCAATTCCAACTTGAAAGGTGATATTGGCATCACAACGGTT
>JAKSZP010012166.1:0-98375 GCA_022478985.1 Massospora cicadina | reverse complement strand
TAGAATTGTAGTGTAAATTGGTTTATAACAAAGAAAGTATATCATTGAGACAGTCTAGGAAAAAAGCAATCATGATCATTTGAAATAGTTTCCAACCTACTTCATTAGGAAGTCCTTTAGTTTTCTACTATTATGAATAATCTTTATAAATTTACTTGGCTCTAACTGTCTAACTATTCTAAGTATAAATAAGTATCAATCTATGTCACCATATCATATGAAAGCAAGTCATGTCTGATCTACTCATCTAGTTACTTTAAGGATGGTATTAAAGATGTGCCCTGGTAAATAGTTTATAGCAAATTCACCATAACTAGAATTTATATCAGAGATAATCAGCAAGTACTAAAAAATTGGCTCCTATATAGACTTAAGTATCATATGCTATAAAATATAATAGCAAGAAAGATATACAATTGCAAATGATAGATAGTGTTGAATTTGATCGGCTTCAATCTACCTACCAATGTTTTAACGTCTAATTTAGCATATGCTAAAACTAGAGTTCCAAAGATATCGGATGTTTAACACAAGTAAGTAGCTATAATAATAGCATAGATGTATTTTTGCTTCATTTTTTTAATCATGTATCTTCTAGATAGAGTTACTAAATTAAAAATAAATTATAGCTGCCATATAATGTTCTCTTTTTAGTGCTGTATTGTATCCATGTGATAAGAATTCTGTATTTAAACTATGATTCATGGCTTAAAGCAATATTATTGATTAGGAGAATTCAGGTACAACCTTTTAAATTTAAATTTTAAATTTATTGCGGGGAAGGCTGACCATGGGACGGACACTTCTGAATATGACTCAGGAAAGATAAACTTATCACCAGGGGGGCACCCCAGAGAAGCGATGCTATCTCTTGTTGCCAGTGGGAACGCCACTTATGAGGAGGGGGAGGGAATGTGTGAAGGGGCCATAGCCACTATTGAGCACATGTGAAGGAAGGGGTCTGATATGATGAACCAGACTGGGAACCAGGAGGAGACCAGCTGTTGGCGATGTGGTGGGAGATATCCAAACATCCACGCTTGAAAGTGGTCCACCAAATGAGACCAGAATCTGTGGACAGCTTCTGGGAGGGTGGGGATGGAGCCAGCGATGGCATCCAAGACAATCGTGTGGATAGTCCACATGGTGATTGCAACCACCAGAGTATGGAGGGAGGGTGGAAGGGGGGAGGCCATTGATGAAGCAAACATATCTCTTGATAGACTGAAGTGATGTATTTGGTCCTGGCCTAGCAGACGTTGGACTTCGTGCCATATCACTTTAGAGGTGGGGCACTTCTCCAGGCGGTGGAACAGCGTTCCATACTTGCCACACATGACACATTATGAGTGTAAAGCATTAGAGCACTCAGCTGTATGATACACCCACCTCAGGCAGCGCCACGCATGGGAGCAGACTTGAGGCTGCAACAGAGGATGGTGTGCATATTTCCAGATAGTCTTTTGGGTCTCAGTGGAATAAGGGATGTCCATCATGTCCAGGTAGTCCACTCTGGATAGGACTTGGGGTCAAATTGGGATCACGCCATCATGGATGGGTAGCCCCTGTACCTCTTGTGTGAACTGAGGAGAGGGGCGGCCTCTTCAGATTGTATGTCCACTAATACAAATTCTCCACTCTGTGCTTCACATGGAGAGTAGGATTCATTTGTAGTGGGTTTTAGTCCTGTGAGGACCTGTGGCCAATGTGTGTGATGCGAGGTACTTCATCAGAGAGTGGGGGTTTGATGGATTGTTGAGGCCCAAGGCTCGGGAGAAGTTGGAGTGGGCTGCACGGGACCAGTGTTGGGATGGGAGTGTAGGAGCGGTGATGGCCGTGATCCAGGTGCCCAGGATCTTGGCAGCATGGACTTTGAAGTCAAGCAGGCCCATGCCACCTTGATGATGAGGGCCAAACATGACCTCTAGCCATACTGGTGGAGGGCGGCCTGACCAAAGCCATCCTTGCAGCAGAGCATACAGGGATTTG
Organism: Massospora cicadina; assembly: GCA_022478985.1. Classification (NCBI taxonomy): domain Eukaryota; kingdom Fungi; phylum Entomophthoromycota; class Entomophthoromycetes; order Entomophthorales; family Entomophthoraceae; genus Massospora; species Massospora cicadina. The sequence continues at coordinate 96,386 of JAKSZP010012166.1, read as the reverse complement.
AAGAAGCTTGGGGAGAAGGGGATGGCATGGGCTCCAAACCAGACTTTGGATAGGAGCATAGAGTTGGCAAGAACAACTCTGCCAGTGAGGGTAGTAGGGTGGGCTCTGAGAGAGGTGATTCGCTTCGTCATATTGTCCAGTATATGGCACTCCATTACTGCGGACGCATATCCGCCTGCCTCCATCCACATACCCAGATGGCGCACCAGTCCTATGGTAGGACGTGGCACAAAGTGGAGCACCAGTGGAGCGGTGTGTGTTGAGTTAGTAAGGCGTGAATGTGGGCGAGCAGATGGGCTGGGTTGGGAACTACTTGCTGGGGCCCAGCAGTTCTGAAACTGATCAAGGAGGATGATTTTGGTTTTGGAGGCGTTCAGTGTCGCATTGCTTACCTGGGAATATTCCTGGATGAGGGCTTCAAGCGCACATGCATCTTTGTTATTAGACACACCCACCATGCAATCATCTGCAAATGCCATCATCTTGACTGGGGTTTGGCCTGGCACATGGACCCCAGTGAGGTGGGCATTCACATTTCGCAGTAGTGGGTCAAGGCTGAAGTTGTATAAGAGTGGGCTGAGAGGGTCCCCTTGTCGCAGGCCCCTTTGAGGGCGGACTAATTCCGTTAGGAAGCCTGGGCCATGCACTGCCATTGTCGCAGATTCTGTGAGCAGCATCACCCAGTTTATGAAGCGGGGGGGTAGGCGGAATTGAAGGAGGCAGGCCCTAAGGTATTCCCAGTTTACTCTATCATTGGCCTTTTGTTGGTCCAAGAATACAAGTGCCCCAGAGGCTGTGGACTGACACACATTAGCCACAGAGTGCACATTATCCCAAATTGACCTTCTGGGGATGAAACCGAATTGTTCTGGGGAGATGGTGGCAGATGCTACAGTCCCTAAACGGTTAGCCATAATTTTTGTTGAAATTTTGGTGTCTGTGTTTGTTAGAGAAATGGGGCGCCAGTTGGCTAAGTCAAGCTTATCCCCTTTCTTGAAGAGTGTGACAGTAAAGGCCTCATGTCCTCCTGGTAGGAGGCGCGTTTCCAACAAGCTTTGGTAGAGTGAGGCTAGCAGCAATGGGGATATATATTTGAAATATTTTTGTGGAACTCATATGGAATGCCATCTGGGCCTGGGCTTTTTAGTTTGGCACACCGCGAATGGCTGTCCATAATTCATTTGGAGTAATTAAATTCATTATTTCCAGGTATCAGAAAATGGTGCGGATATGAGCTCAGTCAAGAAATTCTGCCATTTCAGCTGGCTGAATTGGTTCAGCTCGGTATAACTTGGAGTAATATCTTTGCATTTTGATTGCCACTTCAGCCAGTATGTCCACAATGGAATTATCCAATCTTTGCACCTGTGTGTAGGCCACGCTCTGGTGTGGTGCAAAAATTTTTAAAGAAGTATGCGGTGCACTTATCACCTTTTGTGATGTGTGTGGCCCTGTATTGGACACAAATCTGATGTTTGTGTTGCCTTTCGAGTGCGTTGAGGTGGGCAGCTGCCTCCGCCCACTTCCGGCCCCATGCAGGGCTGTATCCTGTGGCTGGAATGTTGGACTCCAAGTGGGCCAATTCTGCCACCGCGTGCAAGATAACCACCGATGTGGCTCATGAGCATCTGGAGGAGAGATGGTGATAGTGGCAGATGGTGTCCTCTTTGAAAGTTGCCCATGTGGAATTGGGGTCCGCGCAAAACAGTGCAACAAACAATTTCGCCAAAGTTGCCTCTTCCACCGACATGGAAAATCCTGGGGACGCGAGCTTGGGGGGGCAGATTTTGCACCAATGTGGGGCCTTTGCAACTGTGATGGGTAAGTGGTATATTATTGAGACCAGTTGGTGGTCAGAGAATTCTATTTTCATTGTTTTGAAATGGGAGATGTGGGGTTGGAATTTCGCCAGTGTTAGAATAAGGTCGATGCGGGTCATGGACCTTAATTGGCCGTTGTGGATGTGGGGATGCATCATGTTTTCAAGCAGTGGGGCATGTCACAGCAGCGCATCCATTAACCCAAGGGTGGCTTTTAGAACATGTAGTCCTACATGACCCTGTGGGGCATGGGGTGAGGGTGGCCACCGGTCCGTTGGTGAGGTTAGCCAACAGTTCATGTCACCAACTAGGAAAAAATTGGGGGGTAGTGGGAGGGATTTGACTGATGAGAAAAATTCCTGACGCTCGTGTGCACCGTTTGGGGCGTAGATATTGATGATTGTGTGCACAACATCAGCCCACGAGAAGGTGACAATGAGCACTCAGCCATTTAGGAATGTTTCTGAGGATGTGAATTTGAAAAAATTATGTTTCCAAATTAGCACCCCACAGTGCTTCAACCAAAAGGATAGGGATGGTAGGAGCATTGTTTTCCAAGCTTGCTTGGAACCTCATGGACAGTGGGACTCCTGGATGGCCAGGATATCCACGGGAAATTGTTTTGTAAAAAACTCAGTTTCCTAGCCCAGGATGGGGAGGCCTTGAGTCTGGCGATATTCAGCATCCCTAGAGTGAAGGTTTCCCCCATCGCACTTTAGGTGTGAGGGGGTGGGCCCCTGGGCCCACCAGCCTCTTCAGGTCCCCACGGGCTTTCACAGCAGTGTGGGTGTTAGTAGCAACTCTATCAGGGTTTTTGTTAATTTTTGCGGAAAGAGTCACATTGGCTTTGGCCTTCGCTTTTTGTTTTCCTGACATTGGACGAATTTTTTGTGGTGCAGATAAGTTCAGTGCACCATCGAGTGTGGCAAAATTTTTTTTTTTCAGTTTGGGATAGGTCCCAAGTCAGTTTCAACTGGAGCTTAGGTGCAGTGATTGGGTGAGATCAAATCTCATACTGGATCCTTAGATTAAGTGGCCCGCTTGGCATGAGCCTCCCAATCTGTTTGGGTGATGGATTCCTGAGTCGCTTCTGCCACGAAGGTCTCCATGTCCTCCTGGTGTTGTGAGTGTGGGATGGTGGTGGTGGCCTTGGCCGCTTCCTTGGCTGTGGCCCTATGGGCCTGCTTGGCCTTCTTCCACTCCTGCAGGGAGATGGGCTTTACCAATAGGTAGCAGCCTTGTGCTCCCCATGGGAAAGCCTCCTTGGTGCTTGCAGTTGGTTTGTAGTGCGCCTCTCCGCTGGCCATGGCCACCAAGGGGTGCTCTTGGAATGTGACACCCTCCTTGATGGGGCATGCGTGTGCCTTATGGCTGAACGTGTCACAGTGGGTGCAAATGGGGGGCGCGCTGTCCACGGTTACCCAGAATGGGTGGGTGGTATGCCCTGCGATGTCAATAAAGGTGGAGTGCAGGATCTGGGTTAGGTCCTTCACGATCTCCTCAGTTGGGGTCAGAACTGCATTGGCTTTGCTGGTGCACAGGTGTGGCATCAGTGTGAAACGTTGCATTTTGAAAGATTGTATTTCGCCATATATGGTGAGACCATCTTTCAGGTGTTGCTCCAAAATGTCACGTTTTACCGTATTAGGCAAAAAGTCAAATGTGAGGATAATTTGGTTTGATTTTGTCCATCTGGTGCATTTGGTTTCGATGACCCATTGCCATTCGGGGAGGTCAACCACTATGTGCACTGCTGCAGCCTTGTCTGCTGCTATTTTGCTTTCAAAACCTAGGTCCAGCCAACCGCGCAACATGGAGTGAGGTGCAACGTACACCGCGGTTGGGAAAATTTTGTGTACATCTTCACAAAATTTTTCCCATAAGGCCGTTTTTTGGATGTCCAGATACACACAGACTCCAAATTCCACAGACGAAAGTGGCTGGGAGTGTGGCGTGTTGATGTACTGGTTGCATCATGCTTGCCACACGAGTATCTCCAGGGAAATTGTGACCGCCAGTTTTTTTAGATTTTTTTCTATTCCGCTGTATTCTCTGGGGCGTTTTTGAACGTTAGAGGCCGCGGGCCTTCCGCCTGCTCCTCTTGCCTTGCTTGCCCAACTGCTCCCAGACATGGGTGCAGACTAATCTCCTCTCTATGAGATTATCAAACTAGATTTAGTCTTGAATTGAATAGGTTGCAAAAGTGTTTACAATGAGAAAGAAAAGTTTCAGGTACAACCTTTAATTAGGGTTAGAAATATATTACTATCTTATAAAGCATAAATTTCATCACTATACTCTTATTAAATCAAATGTAAAAACTATTGAGCGTCACCCATTCTAGATTTTAAATAATATAAACTTATTGTAAAAAATTAATCTAGATACACAAATACCTAAATATTTATATATAATTGAGTGTCAAAAAATTTTGTATTTCAAAGCAATATTGCGCTTTGCCAAAGAATATTTTAAAGTTAACTATCATTTATTTAAATGTAAATACCTTGGGGTCATGGGTTGCTATAGGGTAGTGTTAAAATTAAAGCAATGAGAACGTCAATTTAATAAAAATTTCCATTTAGTTAAGTCAACACAAAGCTCTTAGGATAATCTCTGGCATATCAGGTTTTATAATGCATGAGCTCACATTTTAGCATGAAACAACTTTTGTAATAGTAATCAGGTGTATCACCACAATAACATAAAAGCACTGAGATAAAACTCTTTGGCCTAAGCAATATTTTTAATCAAGTGTTTAAAAAGATAGTTTGCAGTAATTTAAGTGCTAAGAAGTTAATCCCTGATTTAAAGACATTGTTTGCAGTGAGGTCATTAACTGGATAGAATTAATTTTATATTAATTTTTTAGTAATCCTAATTTAAAATAACGTGGTAAAAAAGGTTTTAGTTATAAAGCTTAATTTTTGTAATAATTTTAGAGCTATTTTCAAAAGACATACTTGGGTAGCTATAATGTTTACTTGCTCAATTTAGACTAGTTTCTAACGACGGTATAGGTCTTTTATTGCATATATAATGAATTAAACCATCTAAAATACTCTACAGGTTCAAGTGATAAAGCCATTTGGTGATCTTTATTATTGCTAGGTTGCTCTAACATGCAAATGAAGCTAGTTTGACATGATTGGGATGAACACTCTGTTTAGAGTTAACCTCACCAAGAGGTCTTATCACATTCTTTTTTTATAATATTAGAGACTGTAAAAAGTCTCTAGAGTTATATATGAAGGTACAAAACCAAACCTATAAATACAGGAACAATGTGATGTTATGACAATAACGTTATATTATGCGCTAAATGTTTGGTACTGTTGGACTTATTGGTATATGGCCACAATTGTCTGAATACTGCTAGGTGCCTTTTCATTGAACACTATGACCCATATACTAGAAAAAACAAAGTTCCTCAAATTTATTGTGCAATAATGATATCTTCTAATTTATAGTAGGGCACTGAAAGAACTTCTTTAGTACCACAGGCAAAGATTTTCATAAGCAACTCTGATAATCCTTGTAATTGTGACATATGGATCATAGTATGGGGTACAAGCCTTAAGATAGCATAAATTAATATGTTACATTGTTAGTGGCTCATATTCTTATATATTTCCAGGACACTGGTCCTATAATTTTTTGATTAGCACCATGTAGTTCTTTTAATTACCAATAAACATAACTTTATTAATCTCAAGCCATCTAACATCAATAATCCACCTACTTTTTCTTCTATTACAATGCTCTTAACAGATTTAACCTTTAAACCCAAATAACAAGTTTTTGATAATCCATTTGCACATGGCCACCAAAAAATTACAACAAAGATTTTAAATGTTGTATGCTATTAGTAATAAATGGTGTCATTTCTATAGATTTATGACAATGTTTATAAAAGCAAGTTTGACCCACCAACCACATTATACTTATATACACAGCTTCATGTAACTTAGCACTAAAGTACTTTGTAATCACCCACTTTTACTTGGTTTAGATTTATGATTAAGTTGTTAATCCATATATTATTAATGGTTTGATCTTCTGGAACATCAATAGTTTCTTTAGAAGTAAGACTATTTTATCTTTTATTAAAGATATATAGTACTACATGGAAGGCAAAACTCAAATTATGAAGCTTTTACTTCTACTTTGGTGGTGATTACCAATGATTAAGCTAAAAAATGAGTATAGTTTGTCAAAAATTCATCAACTACCATAAATCTAAACTTACCTTGCAAAGCTTGGATGATAAGTGATCAAATTCTACAATCATCAGGATCACAGAAGTTTTACCCAGTAGGGGATGGAGCATATTATATGGAAGAGACTATCAATGTTTTTTCTGATGAAAACTAAACACCTTTAAGTATGATCCCAAAAACCAAGTTTAAGCCAAGAGGCCTAATTTCTGTTCACCAAATCTTAATTCTTTATCTCCCTAAAATAACTTGCCAATGATTGAGAATGTCATTCCACAAATATACTTTATAAGAGACCTAAGACTGAAACCATACTAATCCTCAAAAATTGATCATTTATGACAAAATACATACAGCCTAAAAATCAGTTAATATATTCTGCTTTACCAAATACTATTTTATTAATTTTTGTGTGGCATTAGAATATGTAATTTATGATTATCCAAGACTAGACAACTATCTCCAATCAGCGCGAAAATAATAAGAGGGAATAACATAGCTGTGTTATATCGTTGTTCATCATCCTTTTTTATTTATGTCTCTCCATCGCGGTTTAAAATTAGATTAGATATTTAGCGCTTGAACTATTATTAATACCATATTTAGCTGGGTCAGAACTAAATGCCACGTTTCTTAGAGATAAGTTTTTTTCAAGGCAAAATTGTAAAAAATAAGATCTTGATGATCTCAGCAGATTCATATATGGTGTTTATAAATAAAGCCAATGGTGCTACAGTTCCCTAAGTGTAGAAAAGTTGGTAACAATGATTTATCACATATAACAGATACTTTGTTTTGGCAGGAGCATCTTATTGCTGAAGTAGCTTATAGGTTACTTTAAACCAACCATGTTTTAGAAGAAGCACATTATTGCAAACCAAACATCTACTTTCTTATAGCTTTTAAGGAATTTGTGAACAAGCATCCGTGATTAAAAAACCCTTCTAAATTTTTAAAATACAAACTTCTAGTTCTCACCCTACTATATTGGCAACTTTATAAGTCAATATATAAGAAGTTTAAATTTTCAAGATAAATCTTACACATTTGTCACAAAATTTAATTATAATAACAAATGATCTTCTACCTTACAGAAAGCTAGTTTAGATTTCTAAATGACTCATATATTATTTGAGAAAATGCCATTTTCAACTTGTTGATCATATTTAAAAAAGCATAGTTTTACAATCAAAAAAACAGTCAAAGATTTTTATTTTCCTCCATTTTATAATTTGTCTAGCAATTACATTAAATTTAAGGCGTTATGCCATTTATACTAATAAAACCATGATGTCAACTAAGCAGGCGAAATATAAGCGCCCCAATAAAATGGACAACCATGGCAGTTAATCCTCCAAAGCACCATGAAGCATTATTTATTTAAATGATGTAGGAATTCAGCCAGTTTGTGTTCGCTGGTGCTTATGCCGCTGGATCCCAGAAAGATTTAATAAGATTTTAATAAATAATTACTACTAAAAAACTTGTGTTTTAAATGTTTTTATTAGTACTAAGGGGTAAGATAGGAAAAATGATCCCCCATGATATTTGACCATTCAGTATATAAAGTATTTTGAGGGTCAAGGATTTGAGGATATGTTTGGATTAACTTAGCCTAGTTTTAAATTAGGAAATATGAGGGAATAGCATATTGAAACTCAGGATAATCACTTCATATTAGCAGAATGATGGAAGGGGAATTATAATTGGCCAAAACGTACCTGTGAGGTAACAATTTTATGAACTTCAGCCAATCCCTATTCAAGAAATTTCTTTCACCTTGGGGGACCCCTGCCAAGCCTATAAAAGGGGGTCCCCGTGTAGGTGCTTTGAAGGACATTGTTATGATTGGAGGAGTGCCTTCTGATGGTTGCCCCAAGGTCCATCGCATGGTCAGAGTAATCTGACTGTTTTAGTTAGGTTTATTGCCCATGCAGGATTTAAAAATGGTGTTACCCCAATTTGTGGGGTTCTACTAAGAATTGACCAGGGTCTTTTGGTCAATTATCTCATTAGTCATATGTAAATCTCATTTATATTCATCAGAAACTCATAAATGGCCAACATTTCCCCATTTTGGCTGAATTCAACCTAAGACATTCTTCTGCAGCTGAAAGGGCAAATGTCTGACATCATCCCCCTCAAGAATGTTAGGGGTAGACAAGGATGGAGATAATGGCCATGTAAGAGATTGATGGTAATACCTGTAGCTAAAGATTTGGTAGAATACTTGTTTCCTCTTATGTAGGTGATAGTGAAGGGCCCTCCCATATTGATCCAAGCTTACCGCTTCTAGGAGTGACGCAGTTATGGTAGTACAATACCATATCAGACACTTGGAATGTAGGTAGGGGAGTTCTGAGTTCATTGGCTGCCTGGGCTTCTTTTGTCATCATTTTGGCTAAATTAGTCATAGCCTCAGCTCAGAGTTGGATGATGCGCTGAGCTAATCTGCACATGACTTTCTCAGGTTTCTCAACTCTAGAGGAATATATTTTTAACTAAAAGAGCAGGAATTCCTGGCTCCCACCCATACAAGACATGGAATGGGGACATTTTCAAGATCTGGTGATAACTGATACAGTAATCCATAAGGGCACTGGGTAAGAAATGAATCCAGTGAAGTGGATCAGAAGAGGCCATTTTGCGTAGGATGGATACCAAGGTTCCAATTGCTCTCTTCACAGTCCCATTAGTAGATGGATTGTATGGAGCTGAGAAAAGGTGTTGAGCCCCATGGAGGTGGCCAGGATTTTTGTTAATCTGGAGGTGAAGTTTTTCCATTATTGCAGAGTAGTACTTAAGGACAGCCATGGTGTGAGAAAATATTCTGATGTAAAAAGGTGGCTGTGGCCTTAGCCGTTTGAGCAGGGAGGGCCATGGCTTACACCCACTTAGTGAAATGGTCAATGGCTACCAAGAAAAATTGGTTGCCACTAGTAGTCTGAGGGAGGGGACCTACTACATCTAGACTAATGGTGTGGAAAGGTTGTTGAGGGGTGGTTGGTTGATACTAATATCTAGTCTTGAAATTAGATTGCTTCTTACAAGTAAAGCAGGATTCCAAGACATCAACGATAGATTCCATCATTCCATCCCAATAAACCGATCCTTGATATACTCATAAGTTTTCTTGGCCCCTCCATGACCTAGAGTGGAGTGAGCTTCTAGGATAGCAGGTACACGTTCCAAGGGATGAAGGTAAGGCATCCATTTTGTCCCCACCTGCTTATATAACTTCCAGTTCTCCACTTTGGTGCTACCTGAGTGTCAGGCTAACATTTTATGTACAGGCTCATCATCATCTTACCATTCATTGGGGGTCATTAAGAGATCATATAGCCTCTCCGCCTCACTGTTATTCAAGTAAAGGACTGATAGCTGAGTCAACCCATCAACATCATTGTTACAGGAACCAACACAGTGTTTGATCTTCATGTCATAAGGCTGGAGCTTTAGAGCCCAGCGAGCTAACTAGCCAGTAGGATCTTTCATGTTCTGTAACCATTTTAGAGATGCGTGGTCAGTAACCACAGTGAAATTAGTTCCATATAGGAAAGGGCGGTAGTGCTTTACAGCTAACAGAACAGCAAGGCACTCCTTCTCCGTTACACTGTAGTCACGTTCAGCCTTTTACAGAATCTTACTAAAATAGGATACAGGACGATCTGCTCCGTTTTCATTCAATTGGGATAAGATGGCCTTCACGGCATAGTCTGAAGCATCAGTGAATAAGATGAAGGGGTTATTATAATCTGGGTGCCATAGTATAGGGCGTTGTTGCAGCAGTTGCTTCAGCGTCTCAAAAGCAGCCTTTTGTTCCACACCCCACTGAAAAGGAGTGTTCTTAGTCAATAGGCGGATAAGAGGCTCGCTGAGTTGGACAACTTAGGTATGAACTGATGGTAATATCCCATCATCCCTAGAAAAACCTGAATATCCCTTAAATTTTTAGGGGGAGGCATTTTTGAGATCGCTTCACCCTTATCTTGAATTGGTTGAATTCCTTTTTGGGAAATGGAATGACCAATGAAATCCAGTTTCTTTTAGAAGTAAGTACACTTTGAGGGCTTTGACATGATATTTGACTTACGTAGCCATTGAAACACCTCCTTCAGGTGTTCAAGATGTTGTTAACCGTTTTTGAAAATACTGTGATGTCATCGAGGTAGACAATGACGCAGCTTAACTTCAAGTCCTGCATAATATGGTCCATCGCACGCTGGAAAGTTGCAGGTGCATTGCACAACCCTTGAGGTAATTGGGTTTGTTGGAAGAGACCCTCACTACAAATGAGAGCAAATTTATCCTGGTCTTCAGGGGAAAGGTCCATTTGCCAATAGCCGCTAGCTAAGTCTATGGTGGAAAAGAAGTTAGAGCCAGAGAGTTGAGCCAGGGCGTCGTCACTTCATGGGAGAGGATAGCTATCCTTTTTTGTGACATCATCTAACTTCCAGTAGTCCATGACTATCTGATGACCACCATTTCTCTTTTTTACTAGAAAGAGAGGGGAAGACCAGGGGATTTGTGAAGGTACAAGCAACCCCGCGTCTAGTAACTTCTGAAGCTCCGTCATCATTTGCTGTTCTTCTATCTTTGATTTACGGTAATGTTTTGACTGAATGGGATGGGCATCACCCACATCAATGGAGTGGCACCAGCCCTTCAAGTGACCATAATTGTTACAAGATTTAGAAAATATATAGCTATAGTCATCAAGAAGAGTGTGAACTTTTTCATCTCATCTGGGGTCATCTCATCCGAGATATGAAAGTTGAGTAAAGTACATACCAGTTTATCCGTTGGCAGGCCCATATCCATCATAGAGCCAATGGAGTGAATTTGTCCAATGTTCTCCACAGGGACTAATAAGCCTCTGCCAATCTCCCGGTGTTTTTTTACAACTATGTCCTTTGAGTTGAGGTCCCCCAATAGCAAAGTAATGGGCCTCTGGTAAGCTGGGTCAAAAATGCCAGGCAATACCCAAGGCTCCAAGGGACTAACGCACTCAATACTTATAAGGTGTAACAAACAGTGGTGTGGAATTTGAAGCATGATTTTTGTGTTAAACACTCGTTGTTCACCAGGCTTAATCAAAACCTCATCTGCAGCATAGAAAGGGATACCTTCCTTAGAATCCACTGAATCGTGCAATTTCTTTGTGTTGCGCCCAGAAGTGGAGTAAGGCAAGGTTATAGCTGTGAAGGGGTATTCAACCAGGCAAGAGTATTCATACTTGCTGGGTTCTTTATTTGATAAGACTAGTGGGACTTCATAGTTGAGTAACGAGAGGAAACCTTGCTTCATGTTGATTATTTCTCATACTCAATCATAAATTGAGCGCCAATGAGCATATCATATGCGTTATTATCCAAAGCCACATCAGGGGCTGATAAGATAAGTTTCCCAATGCGAATTGGGGGAGGGAAGAGTATGCCCCAGTAGCACGGGTATTCTTGGGGCCTGCAGTTCCAAATTTTTGTGCGTACTCCAAGTCAGGAGCTAGCTTTATCTTCTTGATAAGCTTAGTAGAGATCACGTTAATGGGGGAGACAGTGTCCAGGATAGCCAGTATTCGGACCTTTTGAATGACCACTTCAACCTTTAGTGAGCGTTCCTCAAAAATTAGGTGACAAAGCTAAGACCTCCTTGAGCCGGAAAGAGGAGGTTAACTTTTTAGCAGTCTCAGGGTATCTATTCATGATGGATTTTAAGGGATGAACCCGCTGAAGTGAGCATATCAAGCCAGCTAAGAATTGGTTACCATCTCTGGCAGTGTAAATAACTTTTAGACACCCTAGAATTTGGCTAAGGTACGCTTCCTCAGGTATGGTGGTCTCATCTAATCCTCCAGCGTTCAAATGATCAGGAACTTCTACTTCCGTGAGGGCTCCCAATATGTAGTAACCAACGTCATTGTAACCCCCCTTAGATTCCTCCCCAAGGGTATTATCAACAAAGGGCAAGGCCACGATGGAGGTAGGGGAGACAGCCACAGAAGATTGGGTAGCCTTAGGGGCCGCATTATCCAGCTTGGCTGGAAAGGAAGGCACAGAGGCTTTGGTATGCTTGTGCAAGAGTATGGTATTTGCTACCTTACAGATTGAGGAAACAGGTTTCGCAGGAAGGATAAGCACAGGTGGACTCACTCCCAACTGTTCAACAGGCGGTAGCTCCTCAAGGGTGAAAGATGAAGGTTTCATCTCAGCTTCTTTGGGAGTTTCACCTGAATGGAAGTTGGCAACATCTACTAAAGCCTCCTTTAGATCACGAATAATTTTAAAATGACGTTTCACTGAGATGATATGCCTGGCGAGAGAGGGCTGAGAAGATAACCCAGTTAACAGGGTGGCGATAGCATCATCAAGGGTGAGCATGTTAGAGGTTGATAACCTTTGCACAGCGAGGTAAAATCGTTAAGCAAAGGCAATGAGCGGTTCACCTTCATACATGCTAAGGCTCATAAAGGCTTGTTTATCCTGTGTAGACTATGCTTTGATCTGAATTCAGACAAAAGAGCCTCCTTCACTTCTGCCCAAGTCTGCGAAGGGTCTAGGTAGGGAACTATCATCTCTTGCACTAGACGGCTTAAACAGGGAAGTATGTATTGGACATTTTGCTTATCAGTTGTGCCATGCATAGCAGCTTCATAAACATACAAAAACGTAACAATGCTTCCTTCGCCAGGAGTGAACTTTTCCTTAAAGGGGAGTTTGTAAGGGCGCTGCTCCAGCTCCTTAAGGTGGGATAAAACGCTTGCTAGTTGCTTTTCAAGAGCAACTATTTTTGGTGTACTGGAGTCCCCTGTAGTGAGCACCAATTTTTAGGAATCCAGGATGTTTGCGCTCGCTGGTGCTTATGCCACTGGATCCCACAAAGGTTTAATAAAATTTTAATAAATAATCACTACTAAACTTGGGTTTTAAGTGTTTTTATAAGTAGCCAGGGGTAAGATAGGAAAAAAGATCCCCCTCAATATTTGATATTTAGTATATAAAATATTTTAAGGGTTGAGGGGAATCTGAGGATATGTTCGGAATAGCTTAGCCTTGTACAATTTAGAAATATGAGAGAATAGTGTATTGGAACTTAGGATAATCACTTCATATTAGTGGAATGATGGAAGGGGAATTATAATTGGCCAAAACGTACCTGTGAGGTAACGATTTTATGAACTTCAGCCAATCCCTATTTGAGAAATTTCTTTCACCTTGGGGGACCCCTGCCAAGCCTATAAAAGGGGGGGTCCTCGCGTAGGTGCTTTGAAGGACTTTGTTGTGATTGGGGGAGTGCCTTCCAATGGTCACTCCAAGGGCTGTTGCATGGTCAGAGTAATCTGACCATTTGATTTTAGGTTTATTGTCCATGCAGGATTTGAAATGGTGTTACCCCAATTTGCGGGGTTCCACTGAGAATTGACAGGGGCTTTTGGTCAATTTTTTGTTAGTTGTATTTAAATCACATTTATATTCATTTGAAACTCATAAATGGCCACCATTTCCCCATTTTGGCTAAATTTGATTTAAGACATTCTTCCTCTGCAGCTGAGAGGACAAATGTCTGACAACTGACATCATATAGTGATATTATTCCCAGTGACTCTTAAATGCTGTATATTCTGATTTTAAAGTCATACTTGAGATAAACAACAATTGAACAGGGGTAAGACAATTTGATATTAGTATAAGATAATTCTTGTTTGAAAACAGGAAGCACAATCCAATCCAATAATAAACTTGGTTAACTTTAAAATTAAGCAAAAACAGCCTAACAAATAAAATAATAAAACTACTGTTGGATTTGAAAGGTTTTTCCTTACTTTCAAATTTAAGTCATGATATAATCCCAACTCTGCTAGTAGATTTAACCCTAAAACAGGCTGCCTTGTAGTCAATTTTGTGACTTTTCATTAAAACCCCTTTTTGGCAAATCAGCTCCCTCCTATAGTTGCATTATACTATTATATTGTTCCTCATCACAAGAGTTCTAGAAAATCCTGATTAAAGTGATCTGATTATAAATATTATATTCCTATTACAAATAAAGGATAATTTTATTGTTGTATTTATTGGCTATTTGTAGATTTTTTTATGTTACTGCATAAGATTTTATACAGTAGCTGTGAAGTTAAACTGGCCAACTGTTGACCTGTGCACATAGCGTGAGAAAGGAACTTTTGCAGAAAAAGTGGTTCTCACTATAGGTATGTAGTAGCAAAAAAAGAATAAGATAACCTCACGATGGACTTGACTCAGGAAAGGGGATATGGTGAAAAAATAATACATCATTTTCTATGTTAATCCTCCTACTTCTAATCAAATGGCGCTGGAGAAAGTTGAATTTCAGTATACCTCTATTTTGAGAACTTCAAGACCTATAAGTTCACTAGGAAGAAGCGGAGTTAGATTTGACAAATGTTACTTCAGGTATTTGACTCTTTGACCATAAACAAGCTGATCTAGTATCCACCTTCTTTTATCATCAAAAGATTCGGACCATTTGATTCAGCAATATAAGAGATTTCAGTCTCTGAGCCATCATCAAGTATTACATCAAGTTAACAGTCTAGCTCAGATGGGGCAATATCTCGCTGGGTATCATCAACCCAGGGTATAAATATCCAATTGACCATTTTTAGCCACAATTCCCTAATTATAGAGGTGTTTAACAAAAACTAACAAAATGTGGAAGCGTTGCAGGACAGGACTGACATTAAATCCAGTTTCCAGGTTGTTTGTCAGGCTGTTAATGACAAGCACAACTTCAGTATGAAGATATCACAATGGCTGGATGAACTTATTGATCAATCAAACTGGAAAGTGTAGACTCTAGGATACCAGGCCTTAAATAATTGCAAGGTAACCATTAAATGGATTCACGTCATGACTTGTTTTGAAGGAAGTTGAACATACTCAAGTTGCTCCAGATGACATTAATTGAAAGCTGAGGCAGTGAGGAATTTTTCAATTTACCCACGTGAAATGAAGAAGGCTGCACGGAGCTTTGGAAGTAACATCAAGACTACTACCCTCATCCAGTCAAAGTTCTAACAAATCAAAGGTAAGAAACCATGAAGCGGGATACTAAATATTTAGAGGATTAGCCTGGGAGCTCTAACAAGATAGTGGAGATCTCCTCCAACCAAACAATGCGCTATATATCAAGTCTGCAAATTTGTACTTCAGTGACTGCCCACAAAAATGTACAAGATGAATTGCGCTAGCATGCATGAAGTATGGAAAAAACTTGCATAGGTATTAAAACTCAAACAGCAGTGCCTTATGAAGCAGTAGAATTAATAGTTTGGGAACAACAGATTGTAGGTGATTTTAGTATGATAGATATCATTGCCCTCATCAACCCCTACCCCCTGCTCAATAAGAGCTATTTGGAGAAGAACCCTAAGATGAAGAGTCTACTCATAATAATTCATCGGCCTACACATTTAGTGCCTACCTCAATATTCACCTTGCCTCCTTCTGTGGAGATGCCAGCTCCCTAACAGTGTTAGCCCTGTACTAGTAACCCAGCCCTTGGGTTAGTACTGCGCCAGTGATTTCTGTATCAGGAGGTTTCTATCCGGAGTTCCAAAGAGTTTAATTGGTTAATCTCCCTAAGTTTATAAACATATAAACTTGCAGGCTTTTTTAAAGTAAAAAATGACCATGCATAGAGCAAATGACCTTTTTATAGCAGATACCATGATCAAATGTTTAGATGACCAGAGTCAAGATCAGATCACTCCCTACTTACCTGAGGAACATTGGACCTTTGCTGATATGGAAAGTGTAGGTTTACGAGCAACTGAATCTCATGAGCGCAAGTCCACCTGGAAGGCTGAATTCATTAACATTCAGTTAAATAAGATTAAGACCATTATAAAATTTGCTGACCAATCTACAATGAAGCACTGTTTTGCTGGGTGCTAAAGCCAGGGTGGATTATGATGTCAATGTTGCACTTCAAAATGCCACTAAGAATTAACCAGAGTTGCAGCGTTATCTGCTTCTGGCGCTTTTAAAGAATCTAGATGCAACATCCATGATCAGATACCTGAAGAGGTGTGAAGTTACATTTGGACCACCTAATGTGTAAGTCTGAACCAACCAACCCCCATGAGTTAATGAGAGTGCTAGTGGGACCATGGAGAGCTTCCACACCATTTTTGAATTCTGGAAATCGTTGCAGCATAGTCAAGATATTTGTTGGATCTGTGAATCTAAAGGACATTTTGGAGCCTCCTGCACTAAGAGACGCCCTGGGATAAACCTTATAACCTTTCAAAAATTTGAAAACAGTGAAAAGGGCCTTACCAGTATAAGGAGAACGCTCTACTGCCAATTATCATCCAGTCTTGTCCCAGAGACTTAAGTAAGATGTTAGTCAGCCCCATATTCAAGAACTGATAAAAACAATCCTACAGTGATGACCATCACCATAAGTCAGCGCGCCGTCATGGAACAAGAGGGACAAGAAGTTGTCTCAAAACCTTATGACACCCAGATTTCTGAGTACAATCAACATGGAGATACTGAAGTTTATCAACTTTTACCTCCATAAAAGGAGGTAAGCTTGCATTGCCAAAAAGGATTTGAACACTCACTTCCCAATTTAGGAAAACAGATAAAGACTACGATTAACCAAATTGAAACTCCTTCAATTCTTACAATAAGTATGGATTCACACTATTTTTCAAAATTGTACTTAAATCAATGTTCACGTAAACAAAGTTTGGGGTTGGGCTATTGTCAACAGTAACGCCTCATGGATGTAATACCATTCAGTTCACAAATATTTGGGAATAGATCTCAATGTAACCCACCATCAACAATATGGAACAGCTGGGCTTATAAGTATAGATGATTGAAGGGGCATATAGTGCGTTACAAAAAAGTTTGGTCTTTAAAGATTAGTGTCTCTGCTATATTGCTTTCTAATAAAAGTGCAATTTCTTGTTAGCACTAGCTTTCTTAATTCTATGGTGCTGTTTTAAACTATGAGGAGAAAACTTTTATTATCCTAGTCAAAACTTTGTCATATCGCTATATGAATGATAGTTGAACTTCCCTAACTTGCAGGAATAATTTTATCAATGTGGCTATAGCAATAATTTAATTCCTATCCATTAACAACTAATGGGCCACAGAAGTTCCCCTCCTCCCTCCAACATTCCTGAGAATAAATTTTGCCTCCTTAAAGCCTATAGGTACTGTGTTATATACCCTGGAGAACAGCATGTGATATCAATTGGAATGAATCTAAATGCCTGAAAAGTTATTAGGAGTGCTTGAAAATTACAAGTCCAATATTGTGATAAGAGTGTTTTGGAGGTAAATAATAGTACTATTGGCCAAAAGACCCCGGATAAATCTCGGTGGAGCCCCTCAAATTGGGGTAATACTTTAATTCATACTTCTCAGTCAGGTATCATGAGTTTGGGAAGTCAGATTGCAAAGACCATGTGGCAGAACCAGGGGGAGTCTGTCTGAGGTCCCACCATGGCCCACTTTAGTTTACTTCACATATCTAGGCGGAGACCGCCCCTTTTATAGAGCTGGAGGGGTCCCGCAAGGTCAAATATTTTCCCACCTATTTATTTGGGTTAAATATATTAGATCTTTACCTATTGGACTTGTCTTACCCAGTATCAACCCTCCATCAGCCATTCTGTTGAAGCAACTAAGAATCAAGAGTCCTGTTAGATCAAAAACCCATATTCCCTGATTCAGATGATTGTATGTTATAATAATTTCTTGGCCCTCGCAGTTCAAGCTTTGGATTGTTTAATTACTAAGCAGCGACAGATATTATAGGTTCTTTTTTGACCCTATCGCCACAACTAATAAAAAAATCATTCTTTAATTTAATTCATAAGCTAGTATATTAGGTATAAGTGGTCTTCTAACTCCCCTGAATCAATTATTCCGTCAGTAGAGAATATTACCTTTCCTTCAGAATAAATTCTGGAATTTAGGTGCAAAACGCACCAGCAAGCATGACAAAAGCCTAAAATTAACAAGTGGTGCTCACTACAGGGGTTAGTAAACCACAAAACACTATTAAAGAAATGGAGTGTGTTGGGAAATAACCCTTACAACCTCCCTGAAGCTTCTGGACCCCGGCAAGATGCTTTATCCCAGCTGCTAGACAGCGCACTGTCTTAACTCAAAACACTTGAACAGCGCTTTGCCAAGCCTCACATGAGGATGCTCCAATTATCTCCAAACCCCCTTTCAGAGACAGGTTTACCCCGGGTGAGGGTAGCATTGCTTCATTCCTCTTTGTCTATGAGACTGTTATGGAAGGGACAACATATCCCCAAAAACTAAAGCATATACTCCCCTTTCTCAGCTGCTCCGCCCAAGAGGTGATGGTACCTTATATGCCGCCCTTAAAACTTGGGCAAAAAACGCGCTCATTGAGGAATTTAGATCCACGCAGAGCTTGCGTGGGAAAAAAGGCACTTTCTTGCCTAAGTCTACTTGAGGGGAAATCAGTAGCCACCTTTATTGATTGGTTTTACAGTGCAGCGCAACCTCTACTGTTCGCTAAAATGCTACCTTTAGATGATGCCTTTGCTGCTATCATGGCCAGAGTAGCGTTCCATACCTCCTTGGTAAAGCATATCTCTTCAGTTAAGTACTCTTTCCAGAATGTACGAGATATTAAGGAGGCTTTGCTAGCGGTGGCTGACATCTACAACTTTGACCCTACACAAGAAGCTTTTGAGGCAAGCATCCACTCTGACCACTCTAGCCTCTTATACAGCTGTCCCCCTCTGGAAAACTGCTCCTGCGGAGTTGCCACCACAAAATGCTTCTTCATCCCATGAAGATAGCCAGAGGATAATGTCCGTGATGGGGAAGTGCTCCCCTTAATCTTCAGCTCAAAAAAGACCGTTAGTGAAGGCAGTTGTCCCTTTGCCTTGCTCTTCTTTTTCTTCAGAGCGGCCTTCACAAGTGGTTTCATCATATTAATCTTCTAAAAAGCTACCTCTATCTACCTCACCCGCTCCTCTGGCATTCTTTAGTCCAAAACTGGTAGCCATGGGGCAGACCAAATCCCCTACATCAAAGGCTAAATGCAGAGCTGCAACATTTACAGCATCTCCTCCAACAGCTAAAAGGGTAGATGAGCGCCCCCAAGGTCTCTCCTAAAACAAAGGAAGCTTTGAACTTATCTCCCCAAACAATGGACTCCCTGACGTGCATCAATAACCTCTCTGATGCCGAATCTGAGGGGGGCTGTGAAGATGTTAGTCATTATGTCCTAGGAGCCCCAGGTGAGGTGGAGGTACCATGATAGGTTGAACCTGGAGAGAGTGGATATGTCTAAAACCCCCTTCAAACTTATCTTCGTCAAGTATTGAGGGGATTTGAGGTTATTGACACCGCCAATGGCGCTGACCAGCTCATTGCTACACTGATCTGATATACCCAGTGTGTTCATACCCTTCAGTCAATCTAAGAGAGATAACCTAAAACTGCCAAAAGACTTGACTCTACTCTCCATTTAAAAGAGAGCCTCGCTCTCCCCCAACTTGAGTGGAACCTTAACCAAAGTGAAGGTCGTTCTTAATGGAGTGCAGATCATAGCTATCCTGGACACTGGGTCCCTAGTGAACGTTTTTTTAACCAAAACGAAAAATTAAGCTGGACACTGACCTTGACTAAGACCAAGAATTTGGAACCGCAGGCCTAAACAACACCCAAGCCATTGGGGCATACTCTTCTCTGCCCATTCGTTTTAGAAGCTTTTTTATTGGCCCCAGCGGTGGCCTTGGCCAACAATACCTATGATCTACTCATTGTAGCCGGTTCATGCTTGCATATGAAGGGGCTATTAACTTGAAGCAGGGATATCTCTCCCTTCTTAACTACGAGGTTCCACTAATTCTGACCAATGATGAGATTAATGAAAAGGAATACGCTTGCAACGTGGAGTACCCCTCCTCTGCCTTACCACTACACTAAATGACAGCATGGCGGAAAACCAAGAAGCAGCCTGAATCAGTGGACGCTCTAGAGTGAATTCTTTTTTATGCTGCTGAAGAGTTAGTTATCATGGCTGGTGAAAAATGTACAATTGACATGAAGATTGCCTTACAAATCCCCCACAACTGCTTATTGCATCTAACCTGCGTTGAGGGTGTTAGTCCCTTAGAACCCAGAATGTTTCCAGGTGTATTAGACCCAGACTATCAGCAACCCATCAATCCCCTTCTGGAAAATTTCACCCCAAAGGATCTGGTCGCAAAAAGCACTAGGAGATCGGAAGGGGCCTGCTGATACCCATTGGGGACATCAAGCAAATCCACTGTATTGGGTCTATGGCTGATATGGGCTTAACCGTGGACTACTCATTATGTACGTTGCCTACCATTTATATCTCTGAGGAAAACCCAGTGGAGCTCGACAAAGTCCACTTTACTTGAGACATATGGCGATTTTTTCTCCAAATCTGACACTGACTATGGGAACATGAAGGGTTGGACTCACTATTGATGTCAGCGAGGCTTGGCCCATCTGCTTTAAACCCTACCATAAATCCAAAGTTGAGGAGTTTCTGATGCGGACGGAGCTAAAACAGTTATTGGACGCTGGGTCGTTGGTGCCATCCCAAAGCCCTTGGTTGTCCCCGCTTCTACTGATAAAGAAGTAAAACGGAGGTCATTGGGTAGTTATGGACTACCATAGGTTGAACAACCTCACCAAGAAGGATAGTTATCCTATCCCGCGCATTGCTGACGCCCCTAGACCAAATCACCAGCTCTACCTTCTTTTCCGCCATGGACCTGGCTAGCGGTTATTGGAAAATGGACCTCTCTCCTATAGATAAGGAGAAATGCGCTCTTAATTGCAGTTAGGGTCTCTTTCAGACTACCTGACTACCTCAAGGGTTATGCAACGCCATGCAACTTTCCAGAGAGCCATGGACCATATCTTGCTTGATCTGAGGTTAAGTTATGTCATCGTTTATCTTGATGACATCACAGTGTTCTCAAAGACCTTCAACGAACATCTTACTCACCTGAAGGCAGTGTTTCACCGCCTACATGAAGCCAACATCAAGTTAAAGCCCTCCAAGTGCACATTTTTCCAGAGGAAATTAAATTTCTGGGACATGTCATTTCACAGGACGGTTTAACCCCTCCAAGTTTGAAGCGATGTCCAAAATGCCTGCACCCAAAACCCTTTGCAACATAAAGATACTCTTTGGCATGATGGGGTATTACCATCAATTCATCCCCAAGTTCGCCCAGCTCAGTGGGCCCCTCGTACATCTCTTGGCTAAGAACACACCATTTTATTGGGGTGCTAAACAAAAACCCGCGTTTGAGACCCTGAAGGAGTTATTGCAACAACAGATAATCAACATCACCCTGACTATGGCAAGCCCTTCATGTTATTCATGAATACCTCCAATTACGCCGTTGGAGCTATATTAGCTCAATTGGATGAAAGTGGGGTCGATCACCCCATGTCCTACTTCAGAAAAATGCTCTCAAAAGCTGAACAAAACTAAAGCGTTACTGAGAAGAAGTGCTGGCCGTCTTGCTCTCTGTCAGATACTACCTCCCCTTCTTATATTTAAAGTCATCAAAAGTGGTTACTACCCACGACACTCTCTGTAGTGGTTGCAAATATGAAGGAATCCACTGGACGACTGGCTCTCTGGGTTCTGAAACTCCAGCACTACAACACGAACATTTAGCACCAGGAAGAAACTCGCCATATAAATGTATTCAGGTTGAAGAGGCTGCCTGTTATTCACTTAGACAATAGTGAAGCTGAGAAGTTACATGACCTCCTCATGACTCCTGACATGTGGAATGATTAAGGCGAACCAGTACAGAAGATGCTAGCTTGGCACTCCCGCAACACTAAGGTGGATAGTGGGAAGTTATACAAAAAATAGGAGTAAATTGGTTGACCTATCTCCGGCCCTCAGAGCAATTACCTGTGATCCTAGAGTCACACACTATCATGGGCCATGGCGGAGTCCAAAAAGGTTTTGAATGGGTTAAAAAGAGGTATTACTGGAGGGCATCATGGATACCATAGCTGAAGTCCTGATGCCTGTCTGACCTGCAAAAAACAATCCAGCTTCAAGACCCATTACTAGTACCAACCTACGACGCCTTAACAACCTATCCACACCATAAGTTTGTATGTGGTAGGTGCTCTCCCTTAGACTACTGGGGGAAATCGTTATAGATTGGTTGGAATTAATCATTTCACCAAATGGGTTGAAGATGTTGCTCTTACCGCTCAGACTGCTAAAGACACGGCTACCTTCATGCATCAATATATCTTCATGTGACATGGTTGCCCTCAGGTCTTCCTTTGTGACAATAAAAAACTTTACTTCTTACGTAATTTAGCACCTAGACACCTCCATAGGAACACAACAACTCTTCTCAGCCCCCTATAACCCATCTATAAATGGGGCCGTAAAAAGAGTTAATGGAACCCTGGTGTTAATATTTTTGCCCAACTTTCCAGCTGTCTAGATTAAATGGATTGCTAGGGGATAATTCCCTATGGAGAGTGAATTGGATATCAGTTAACCCTAATTTTAGGCTAATAATGTTTGGGAGATTTTAGGTAATTTGTTAGGATCAGATTCATTGAGGATTGATCTGGGTGAATGCTTAAGTTCTCAACGGGCATAGTTGCCGATGAAATGGGGCATCTGATAGTTGATTGATGATTAACTATCGTGTACAGATTGGGATCAGTTGGGTTTCATCGCCAACTGATTGGGAATTTAATGAGCAAGTTGTGAGGCGAGTGATGCTGTCTGCAACTAGCAAATCAATCAGTTTGTTTGCGACCTGCCATAATGGGTAACAAGTCCCATTACCTAAGAAGATCGCTCACCAAAATGGTTGGTTTGCTAGGATTGAGTGGAAAACGTTAGGGACACGTTTTCTGACTCTGTCCGTTTTAGGTCTTGAGGATGTCTGACAAAGGAATCCTAACCAAATGGAGAAGACCATCGCTGGTGAGATGATGAAGGGAAATTAAATGGCACCGTCTGCAGTTTCATGGCTGAGGCGCCAACCAAGGGTTGGGCGCCAAATTCCCTCTATAAATTCCACTAATAATTCACATTAATAAAGAGTTTAATTTAGAAGAATTCACTATTGTTTTTAGTTCTATTCATCTTCAGGAAATTGTTGCTATGTGCTTTATTTGGGGACTCTTTATTAGGATAAAGAGAAATGATCAAGGATAATTAATAAGAGAAGCTGAGATTTGAAGGGAATTGCTGTAGACTCCGCGAGACCAGAGGAAAGGCTATAAACTTAGGGATCTGAGTGTGGACCAAGTTATGCGGATAAGGGAGAAATCCCTACAGTTGACATCAAAAGTATTTCATAGGAGACTTGCAGGTCTAGCGTTGGACCAGAACGGGTTATCTATTTAACTATAGATAATAGTCTACATACTTTTATTAATCAACTATCAACTATTAACAGACAACGTGAATTGTGCACATACCAAACCTGTGCAATTAATCATTTGGGAGCTATCAGTTATTAACAATCACTGAAAACTCCTAAAATTTAAACACCTGGTCTCTATACTCCACAAAATGGCCAATTCAGACCCTCTCCACTGGGATCTCTACCTACCCAGCGCACTTAAAACCTATCATATTAGTCACCATTGCATCCTCAAAATTCCCTTTCTGTGTGTTGTATGGGTGAGAACTGGGGGTGCCGGATTTATTAGCCTAAGATGTTTTCTCTGACAGGACCGAACATGAACAAGCCATGAAAAAGTTGGCCCAGCACATCATCCAACTATAAGCGTAGGCTATGAATAACTTGGGTAAGACTGTCACTAAAGAAGGTAAAGCTGTTAATGAGAGCTGGGCTCCCCTTCCTTCCTTCCAAGTATCAGACATGGTACTGTATTACCACAATCAGATTACCACTAGGAGTGAGAAGCTTGGGTCTATCTGGGAGGGATCTTTCATAATCACATATAAGCGAGGGGATTAATAATTCACCAAATCCCTTGCTTCTGGAGTTACCATCAACTGGGTTATGGCCAATTATTACGCATTTATTCACCCCATATCACTCTTGAAGGGAGTAATGTTGTACAAATTGCAAGACCTTTATTGTAAGAAGAGCGTTTTGGAGGTAAATAATATCACTATCAGCCAAAAGACCTTGGCCAATTCTTGGTGGAACCCTTAAATCAGGGTAGTACTTTTATTTATACCTCTCAGGCAAATAGCACAAATTTAGTTAGTTAAATTGCAACAACTATGCAATGGAATCAGGGGAGTCTGTCTGAGGTTCCTCCATGGCCCACTTCCAGTTTACTTCACATATCTAGGCGGAGACCACTCCTTTTATAGGGTTGGAGGGGGTCCCACAAGGTCAAATATTTTCTTACCATTAATTTGGTTAAATACATTCAAACTTTACTATTGAACTTGTCCTACCCAGTATCGACCCTCCATCAGCCATTCTGTTGAAAAAACTAAGAATCAAGAGTTCTGTTAGATTAAAAACCTATATTACCTAATTCAGATGCTTGTAAGTTATAATGATTTCTTGGCCCTTGCATTTAAAGCTTCAGCTTTGTTTAATTACTAAGTGTGACATATTATTTGGGTTCTTTTTTGACCCTATCGCCTCATATAATAAAAAAACTTAAAAAAACCAATCTTTTATTTTAATTCATAAGCTAGTTATTAGATATAAGCGGTCTGCTAATTCGCCTGATTAAATTATTCTGTCAGTAGAGAATATTATCTTTCCTGCGGAAATATTGTTGGAATTTAGGTGCAAAACGCACCAGCGAGCATAACAAAAGCCTAAAATCCAACAAGGAGAAACTTACCCCCCTTGGCTACTATTAAGGGCTGGAAATTTTACAGCTCCTAAAATAATCTCTTCTGATCACAAGGGAATCTGTGTATCACTTGTTAACTTAACTACCTTTAAAACGTTCAATAAGTTAAGGCAGAAGATTGCGTTTGTACATCTTGATCCACTAGAAAAGATTTGGGAAGTACATAAATTTGAAAAAATGACAGAATTTGGCTTACTTCAAACCGCCACTACCAAAAATGTGCATTATATCCTTTGGATAGCATGATGGACTGACTGAGGGACAAAAGACTAATTTAAGGCCCTCATATAATTTAACTCCAAGTATTTGTGACAGACGACTTAAACTTGGATCCTCTGTGGGGATTCAGCATTATGTTGATACTGGGGATGCAAGACCCATTTGATCATGGCTGATATGGAGAAGCAAGTCCATTAATAAGGAGGTGCAAAAGAATTGAAGAACCTCATACATCAAGGGATGATTATCCCCTCACGCAGCCCAATGGCCATTATAGTACTCATGTTAAAAAAAAGAAAGAAGGCTCTAATTGAGTTACTAATTACCAATATTTGAATAGAAATACTAAAAAGGATTCTCATCCTTTACCTCAAATAGATTACACCTTGGATCAATTAGGAGGAGCTAAATACTTTATAACTTTAGACCTCATCAACGATTACTAGAAACTGACCTGCCTCCTGAAAACCAGGTTACTGTGCAATTATTACTAATCAAGGGTTGTTTAACTGAATCAAATATCCCAATGATTGTGCAATGTGCTGGCCACTCTCCATCAGGTGATGGACACAATCATTGGAGATTTGATGATGCGTCATGTTTAGTTTACCTCAACATATAAATATGTTCTCAAAAACGTTCACTCAACATTTAGCGCACCTGGAAGAGTTCTTTATTAAATTAGTCTGAGCTCAGTTAAAAATCAAATCTAGCAAGTGTAAATTTTTAAAGCCCCAGATGGAGTATCTGAGGAACATTGTCAACTCTCTAGGAATATGACCACAGCCTTAAAAAACTTGATTTCAATTATCACATGTGAGAACCTGAGAGTAAGTGGGATACCCAAGTATTCCTCTGAATTGTTGGGTACTACTATCAATTTATACTGGGTCAGAACAACTTTACAAGCCCCTGCTACATCTATTTCAAGGAGGGATCACCTTAAAATGGTCTAAAGAATACAAAGTTTCCTTCAATTGACTACAGAAAACTTTGATAAAGCCCCATTCTGAGATATTCCAACTTTGATCAGCCTTTTATAGTGCAATCTAAAGCATCCATCATTGCTATAGGAGCTTTACTCTCTCAAATAGGTGATGATGGGGATTAGCATCTAGTGGTTTTATGAAGTCGTGTATTGGACAAATATGAGTGCTTTTACATGATAATTGAGTTATATGCTTAGTTGTCATATACACTTGCGAACAATTCTGAGTCTACATAAATGTACCAAGTTCTAAAATTTCACTTACCATACCCTTGCAATGGTTATATAAAATAAAGACATCTAAAGAACATTTAATAATATGAGCCCTGAAATTACAGGCTTACAACTATGAGATTGTAATTCAATCATGACTTAACCACCAAAATGCTATTAGCTCTTGTGGCTGCATGCCTTAACAACACTACCCCTTTTGTGGATTAATTAAAAAAAGAAATTAAAGAAATACGCTAATGAAAAGCCTGCTATCCGTCACACATTGAAAAATATATGAAAGACAAAAAATTTGGGATGAGCAATTGTACAAATTTGTACAAACAACTAAATACTATACCCCCGCCTTCAGCTCATTTGTAAATAATTATGTAAACTAATCACGTTATGGAACAAAGAGGTCTAATTAAGACCTTAAAGCTAATTCAACAAGTGGATTATTGATAATACTTAAGATTTGACAAATAAGAGATGTTATCAAATTATCATGAATGTCAAGCCCATCAGCCCTATAAACCCACTAATACTTACTGGTTGGGCGAGATAATCTGGACTGGCATACAGTGTCTATAGTTATATAAGACCCTCCCATCTAGCGTCCACATCTTTAGATACATCACAGTAGCAATTAATCACCTTAAAGTGGGCCAAAGCCTGATTAATAAAAGGTCTTAAAGCAATATCTACCGCTAATTTTTATTTGAAACAGTTAATACACTGTCATGTTTGTCCTCAAGTAATCTTTATGGACAATGCCACAAATTTCACCTTTTGAGTCATTCCCAACCATTAATGAGCTAATGGGAATCTGCATAGATCTTGCTGTCTCCTACAATCCAGATACCAATGGAATAGTGGAATATGCCAACAGTACCTTCTTACAAGCCCTATATTTTTTGCCCATAGTACCCCATCTCAATGAGCCATATAGATAGACTCTGCTATTTTTGTTTATAGTATCAGTTACCATAACGGTACTAGATATTCACTTTTCAGGTTTTTTATGGTCAACAACCTGTGCTATCACCTTTGTTACACTCAATCATTTACCAGTGATATAGGATTTGATCACCTGAGCACTTTGATCTACTAGTGAAAGCCCTAATCAGAATTACAACAAAGCTTATGGGAAAGCTCTAAATAAACATTTTATTCAAAGAATAGAGGGATAATATACATAGGTTACACCGACTAGCTTTGCAGTTGGGGATCAAGTAGCCTACTGCAATACCTATGTATTTGACAGGACATATAAGTTAGCAACTTTATGGAAAGGAACTTATGCTATACTTGACCAAGTCAAAGTTGAAGCATACACTATTTTAAGCTAGATCAACGTAGGAATAGTTAATGCATTCACGCTAAAAACTCTGAACTTATCATGTGGTGGATGATTGTCTCCTTAAGGACCAAATGGTAAATCAAGTCAAGGGGAAGTGTTAAATAATCAATTGATTTGATTTACAAAATTCTTGAACTAAAGTCATATAAAATCTCAATCTCTGGTTTTAGCATTTACCCTTTTATGAGGTGCATTGTAGTTGGCTTCATGATTTCTCATTTGAGCCACTTTTTTACAAATCAACTACCTCCTATAATAGCATTGTACTACAGTAGATGATCCTCATCACAAGATTAATGTTGATCATGATATAAGTAATTTAACTACAAATATTATTTTTCTTATTCTAAATAAAAGATCATTTTATTGTATTATTTATTAGTTATTTTTTTATTAGTTTAGCTTACTACATAAACTTTCTATACATAAAACTGAAAATTTAAACCATACATTTGTTGACCTATGCACGTAGCATAAAGAAGGAACTTGCACTCCAACTACTAGTAAATTAAGTGCAGAAACCATGGTGTTTAAATAAGGGAAAAATAGGGAATATATAACTAGGTGACAAATGGCATTCAAATAACCATATATCAATTTTTATTGGCATCAATTACCAAAAGTAATAAAATCTCTATATTGACTAGTAGCATTTGTTATGCATGTGAGAATAAACTTACTTTTTGAATGTTTATAAGTCGTGGTGATTACGTTCACAATATATAATAACACTAAAATTAATTAGGAAAAAAGATTGATACTTTTCTGTAAGCCTGATCATTAAAATACCTTAATTAACCAATCAAAAAAATTTATGATTTATTAAAACCTTCCCATTTAGATATTTAAAAATAAGGAACTACAAAAACACTGGTAATTGCGACCAACTAATTAGAACACAAGCGTTGGAACATATTAGAAAGAAGCATAATCTGGTTGACATACCAACACATCCCTAGGCTTAGCCAGATTTTCTTCTAGTATGTCAATGTGAGCTCCCTGTAAGATAAGGTAGTATTATGGCACTTCATCAGCGCAGTAAAACATTGACAATATGGCAGGGAGGATCTATGTACAAACCCCCTCCAAAAGCTGTCAGAAAAGATTATGTGGCATCCTATGCCAAATAAGTAGAGATTGAGCCATGAAAGTAACTGGCCAGAATTTATTGGCAAATAATTGATGGAATTAAACCAAACCTAGAAAAACTGTCAATTTGTTATCATAATATTTAATTATATGTATGAAAAACACAATCATAAGTTTTCCTTTTGTTGATAGCTCTTTATGCTCTTAAATAGAAAGCATGCACCCTATTCACTATACGTACAACAGAGAAGTCCTTAGTATAAGCATCTATTGCTGACTTATCTATGACCTTGAATGGTCCAGCCCAGAACTCGTCCAAATTATTCCGTTGTCCAAAGCTGTGGGTGTCACAATAGATGACCTTTGTCAGATATTATGATATTGGACCTAATGAGAAGAATATAAACCATTTGACTTCTTTAGCAAATTTGATGCTTATACCTTAGAAGGGGATTAAAGGAATTACCTAATAAATTACCTAGAGAAATCAACATTTGTCAAAGCTTAAATTGATCCTAGGAAAATTATGATGGACTAAACTAAGCCTAAGATATCTCACAATGAAGTCCTCTCTTATCAAAATAATAGTCCTCAGAAGGTCAGGTGACTATGACTCAAGGTGACACATCGATGCAGCAAATTAAGATGAACCTGCAAAAGGGTAAGAATCAAGAAAATGCCAAATGATCGACTTAAGTGACCCCAGTCTCATATGACTTGGGTATTCAATCTCACCATTTTTGCCTATCAAAATTATGATACAAAAGCATTATACCAGCCGGAATGCATCGCCTGCCCAAGAGCCTCCCTTCCAGATTTCTCACCCAATTATTATTAATACTTTTCCTTTTGGGGTTTATATTATTATGTGCACATATAAAACCCCTATTTTATACTATATAAAATTTTACATTTTGTTTTTATGTCTTGTTTTAGTAGTTGACTTCAATAAGTCCATTTCACCATACTTACCATAGGACAGATACTCTAACTGATGGGACATAAGCGGTGACTTGGCACCCTTTTAAATGAAAATATACTTGTCTTGAGACTTAGTCAGCTTCAAGTATTGACTTCCAGGCTACTGGGAGTAGTGACTTCAAGCTTAAAAATGGAAACCCAACAACCTTATTATCAATGTTAAAAGTCTGAAAATATGTTCACTTTAAATCTTCATATTTTTAGCCTTTCATTTCCACTTTTTAGTTTTGGCGTAGCCAGAGGACTGTATCTCAAATAACTTTAGTCAAGCTTTCAAGAAGTGTAAGGGTGCCATTTCCAAACTATATTTAAGGGTGGAAAACAAGGTTTGTGGTAAACAAGCATAATGCATATAAAGTAATTCAAAAGGAGGGCTACCCATTGATAAATGATAACTTAATTATAAGCAGATGTTACAACATTAAAAAAGTTAATCAGCTGGGTGGTTTAAAAGCTATTAGCTTCTTTAATATAGTGGCTAGAGTACCATTTACCCTTTTGATTATCCCGTTTGTTTCTGATTGGTAAGGTGTCATCACCACTCCTCATTTTAATTAACTCATATAGTTTTAGTATATCGTATTTAGTGAAGTTGCTTCAGATATCTATTAAAACAAACTTGAGGGCAACCATGCCAATAGATTAAATGTTCCATTATAAACTTGGCAGTACAGTTGGCATAATTTGGCCAAATACGCGTCTCTACCTAATAAGTCAAATGTTTAGTAGCCACAATAATGAATTTTCTTTCATTTTGTACTCATGGTCAATGATACTATATGTCTATAAATATATATGTCAAGTGAATAAAACTTCAATAGCTGGAAAGTGGTTGCTTAAAGAGCTTGTGGGTCAGACACATTGTACAATAAGCAAGATTTCTGCAATGTAAAAGTTAGCAATTCCCAATAGTACTTCTGACAAACATGCTCTATGAGTTTTAATAGACTTTATTTCCAGTAATTTATGAGTACATCAATAATCTGTTCATTTAAAATGCTTTTAAACATTAGGTATTTTTCCCCAACAACATTGAACATTGAACATTAATCTTGACAACTTTAGTGTTTTCCATTGCCTTTACAGATGCTTTCTGTTTTTCTGATAGTCGGTTTTTAATAGTACAAAAAAAACTTCTCAAACAACTAATCTGCTTTTTTTGAATGACTAGAATAGTTGGCACCTGTGATAGACCATCTGTACTTTGATAAAATGTACTGGCACAATGTACAATATTAAAATTGTACGCTTGCAATTTTAAGGCCCAAGGGCCAATCTCCCTTCAAGATTCTTTAAATTGTGCAGTCAAATGGGTGAAGATTGGTCTGTTACCACCTTGAATGTAACCCATGGATATAAACTCTAAACTGCTTACAGACATACATTACTACAAGACATTATGCTCTGACTTAGTATAATCCCGCTCCTGATTTCTTAAAGTTTGGCTTACATATGCTATGAGGTGTCATTGCCAATTTCATCCACCTGACTCAATATAGCACCAATTTCTTTTAAAGGTTCAGCCAACTATATAATACAAGGGCAATCAAAATTCAGGTATTGCAGTATTGTCTTGTCATTATATACATCCTAAGTGCATCAAAAGAGTTCTGGGATTCCTCATTACAGTGTAAGCCTTTAATGTGATGCTTCCAAAGTACATTAAGGGACTCAGTGATGGATGGTAACTTATTTGATAAAGCGGCAGTATTAGCCAACCATTCATATAAATACTTGAAGATCTCAGACAATATTTGGTCTTGACATGTCCAAATTGCCTCAACATTAAATTTTTGAGGGCGTAGTCCATCAGAATCTCCAATAAAACCCAAGTAATCAAATTTTTTGAATAAATGACATTTCTAAGGTTTTATCTTCAGGTTTGATGATGATAATCACTTGAAGACTATTTCTAAGTGTTCAAGGTAGTTTTTAAATGTGAGATTAAAGACATTGTTATTGTCAGAATATAAAAGAACGCACAACAAATTTAGGTCACCTAACATGGTACCCAACGCCCATTGAAATGCGGCCAGCACATTTCACAGGCCCTGCAACATTTGCATCAGTTGAAATATTCTTGTGCGGTAATATTTGCACTTTTCTCTTGATCATTCTTAGGTAAATCAATTTGCTAGTATCCAGATACAAAATCCAAGTTAGAAAAGAATTGAACCCTTCTAGGCGATCCAGAGTGCTATAGGAATTATTAAAAGTGGATTGAAAAGAACTTCCTAGACCTCTGGAAGTAACCCCGTCAGTACATCAGTATATCAAAGCATATATATAAACAAGATTGAGTCACGGATAATGGAAATAAACCACCTTTTGTAATTGAAGATGCTAAAAGAAATTTACCTGTCAATCTGAATTATTTAATTTATTCAAATGAAGCTGATGACAATGATGATTACTATGAGAATTGACCCCTTTTATACCTTTGGGGGTCCAAAATACTGTGCAATTGGTCGTTTATGATTGAATAACTAAGCTTAATTTCTCTGACAATAGTAAAAATTGTGCATCTTATTTATTACAAAAAAGGTAACAAACCATTATATTTTAAAAAGTAAGTTACAACCCTTGAGGCAGGATGTATTGAAGTACGCCATTGACTGAGTATAGGCCTGGACTTCATTTTACTAAATTAAGTATTAAATCAATAATTCATTGAATTAATACTAAACCCGCCCCAGAATCTGGTTTTAAGTAAGGTAATTCTGAACACTCTGGATAAGAATGTCAATTAAATGACTCAGCTCACACATCTCAGAAATGATGAGATGGATGCTGCCAACAAAAAAATGAATCAAGAGAAGAATCATAAATGGTTTATGAAAATCCTATAATACCACCAGCCTGAGTCCCAATTTATCAACAATTTATCTGCAATTTATTATCAATTTTTTGCTTTAGTATAAATTTTTCATTTTTCATTTTAAAAATATAGATCCTATACTACAGAATCTTACTTTTATTCTTGCTTTACTTATTTTGATTTAAGTGAATAGAGTGCCAGTAAACAGTTTGGAATCTAAAGAATAAGACACTCATTTTAGGAAAACACCTGAGGTTACTGAAAAAGCCAGGGAAGAGGTTGGTTAAGGTTTCTGTTGAGTATTATGGTAGTCTAACTTAATAATATTTTAAGAGTGTCAATAGTTATACCTCCAGCAGGGCAATGAATAAATTTTAATAAGCAACAGAGGCTACTTCTAGTAACAGTATAAGATAATTTGCTCAATGAGAATAATTATGACCTTCCTGATGGTTGTATGGTGGCTAATCTATGCGGAAAAGTCCCTTGAGAAGCAAGTCAGCCTCACATGTCAAGCGAGCTAAGGTCGGTGAGCTGGCTCAGAGCAACATCTATGTGTAACAATGGATAAGAGTCCTTATTTTGTTATTTTAATTAGCTGATGATGCCCATAAATACTCGATTGATCCATCTTTCTTTTTTACAATAAAAATTGGTCTTAGACAAAGACTTTAAATGGGACCAATAACCCATTTTAAAGTAATTAGTTAATTATTTCAACTATGACATTAATTACTTGTGTCCATCTGATGGGTCTATTAAACCAGCATTTGTTCCCCAAAAATTTGACATTATAAACATTTTCCTTTAGCACATCTAAGGTCAAATTTATTTCAAAACCTCAAAATTTTATTAAATAATTGAAGGACCTTTTTTCTGCTTATTAAAAATTCCTGTAAGTTTGGCTTGATCAAAAATGGCAAAATTTCATCAGCCTTTGGATCATCTGGTAATACAATTTTGCTTAATTGGCCAAAGTCATGGAAGAGAAAAAGTACTTTGAACAGAACAAATGAGAATATACTACATGATCTGTTCTATCTGATTTGGCCTATCTGATTTGGCCTATCCAGTAGGTTAGCGAAAATACCTGAATTTCCCATGCTAGGGATTAAAATATCAGGCACAACATTTGGTTCAATTATAGCTTTCTGCCATGGTGCACGGACTTTGGCTCAAGATATTCTGGAATTTCCTATGTATGACCAATTTCCACAATACACTGCCCTTTGAAAATAATAATAATTGGCTTTTTGCACGCAAGAAATTCCCCTGACATTCTTCTATTTATTTATGAAGGTTTTTAGAATGGCTACCAATCTGGCGATACTTTATTGAGATTATTCTAACTTCATATACTAGACTGATATAATTTCATCTCCTACTTTGAGGTGGATCTCCTTTTTGTTTGTAAAACAGCAGCAAAGTTTGCCCTAGAATTTAGAGAGTATATTCTTCAAAATCATATTAAACACATACTCTCATAAATCAGTGCCAATTAATATCTCATAATTCTGATTTGATAAAACTATAGCTTGTGTTGTGACAATGCGTTATCCAAACTGTAAAGGCAAGGAACTATATGCTCCATTAGAAGTAGTGGTTTTTAGGATCACAGTTCATGAACCTTACCATGGTCCATTTCAAGTGAGATTTTTAATTTTTCACCAATTATGTAGAGATAATTATAATTGGCGATCCACTTTCAAAGAATGCTCAAATATTTTTTTGATTAATAAAGTATCTACTTAGATAAAAGGGATTCTATATAATACTGTTCTCTTGTAAAATAGTGGCACTGTTGGCTTAATCAAGTACTTGCAAAAGTTTGTCAAAGACATCGGGGAATTTATCCATAGTAATCATTGGAATTGATCTAATGACAAGGTCCAATGTAAAGTGGTCCTGCTCTATGATTATCTGCTTTAGTTGGAGCTGCAAACCATAAATTCATATCACTTCTTCATTTATGGGCTCAGTTGTAATTGTTAGGGCTGATGGAACTGAACACATAATTGGGAATAAATTGTTTCTTGTCTATTCCGCTTGGTCTTTTCCCTGTTGAATTACTTG
The DNA here is from genome assembly GCA_022478985.1 of Massospora cicadina. Taxonomy (NCBI): domain Eukaryota; kingdom Fungi; phylum Entomophthoromycota; class Entomophthoromycetes; order Entomophthorales; family Entomophthoraceae; genus Massospora; species Massospora cicadina. The sequence goes on along the minus strand of JAKSZP010012166.1, from coordinate 61,730 downwards.
ATTCACTTTGTCTTAAAAATAATCAGGTTGACGTTCTTTACTTAATTTTCTCTGCAAAACTTTGACACGTGGCCTTCCTTGCAGCATTTATGAGAGGTGAAGCAGACTTTTACGTCTACAATTTTTTGATGAAATCTTCATTTTTGCAGCTCAATTTGTTATATCAAAAGTTGTTCCACAGATTTGTGAAAAATTTAATCAACTGTGAAGTCTTTATGTTAGAATATAAAGTGATAATCTTGACCTAATTTAATTCTTTATAGGGATGGTGTGCTGATTTCTTTGCAATTCATGCATATAAATTGTTCAATGCTCCTTCCCCAATATGAATTGAGCTTCTAGTAGAACCTATTGGAGAAGGCATCTATGGTTTCATTATTGTTGAACTAATACACAAAAATGCTTGATTTTGTTTTGTGATGTGCTCTGTGATACTAAACTCGCTTATAATGGCATTTTTTGCCTCAATATATGTCCAATCTTTGGTTGCTAATCTGGTAGGACAATAAACACTTCCCATATATAGACAATTAATTAAAGTAATTGCCTTCTTATGATCACCGCATCCCACCATAGTCATTCCAAAAACTTTGATAATTGTGGTAACAATGATTTTTTTACGTTTAATCAGTTTATGATCTAGTCTAAATTTGTTAACTTAGAGGGAGCTGTTGCCAATATTTTTAATTATTTCTGACAGTTAATTTGGCTCTGACAATGGTCAGCCAATTACCCTAACTTGTTGTTTTAGAATGACTTTTAATATATTGGAGATTTTTGGTGGACTTTATGGTTGGTTCCAATATTGGTATCATATGAAAAGCTTCCAAATAATTCAGTTTACTCATCTTTTCCTTAGCAGTGGTTTGTATATTCCCTAAGCGAAAAAACGTGCTGAAACTTTCACTTTCCATTTCTTCAGATTTGACTTCCAAACTTTCAACTTAAAGTTTTTAATTCACGTTTATTCTAATAATTTATATAGTCTACAGATCTCTTTGCATTTTTTCCCAAAAATTCTACTTATGATGTGATTGTCCTTGCATTTAAAATTTTTTTCACACCCACATCTAAAAGTGGGCATTGCTCCCAACACTAGTTGACTCACTGTCCATTATGTGGACTAATTTTCACATAACAACTTGAATTTAGATGCCCATTGTAATTAGCTTTACTTGTCAGTAATTGATAACTGCATGGGTTTAAGAGGTGTTGCTATATATATTAAATTATTCCAGTTTGATGACAGGAAACGAGATTGGAACCAAAAATTACAGTGTCCTTGCTTTAAATAATTTATGCAAACACATCCTGACAATAAAAATAACAAAGTTACTTTTAAAACTTAGTATGAGAACCAAGATTTGTATTTAAGGGGAAATATGGGGATATATATCTAGGTGTTGAATGGGTAATTGAATGACCATCTATCTCTCAATTTTTGCATCAGTTGTTGAAAAGAAATACAATATAGAAACAAAATAATAGCATCTGTTATTCCATTAGGCTAGAAATTACTTCAGAATGTTCATAAGTTATAACAATTTTACCTAAAAGATCTAATAAAATTAAAAGTAATTAAGGATTAGGCCCAATACTTTTCAGCAGGTTTATTCATCAAAATAACCATAACCATTCAGAAGAAAATTAGCTTATTCACAATTTTCTATGGGAGTCTAAAAATATTAAACTGTGTAAATAAATTGATAATTATGTTAAAATATATAGGGTACTAGCTTTGGAACAGATTGGAGGAAGAATGGTATAGTTATCATCCCAACAATGCTGCAGTGTGATAAAATTCACAATTCCAAGCTGGGAAAATTATTAACTTTGCGGCCAATGGAAGGATTTTTGCAATAAAGACATTAGATAGGGGTTCAATCTGGTCTCTGCTTATAAATGCCAAAATTATAAGCAATTTAATATATGCAATGATTTGGGTACAATTAACACTGGAAAAACAGCTGATAACTTATATGGTGTGATCAATGCGGAATTTACCACGGTTTTACATGCATTATAAAAGATATTCTTGGTAAGGCTAGTGAGTGAAAAAAGGAATATTAAGTAAGCTCATTACCTTATTATATTGGAAGTTGAATAAAAATGACCTAAGGGTGAAAAGCTAAGGGCTCTATGATCCAAAAAAGATGATAGTTTACTTGGCACTGGGTAAAAGTCGTCACCAGATGCTACTTCTATTAATACCAAGCCTCCTTGATATGACAACCAGTCTAAAAATTTCAAAGGATGGGTATACATACCTTAAAATATAAAATTGCGATTCCCATGCTTAAATAAAAAAGTTGCTTTTTTGATGCCTTACCCACATTCTTAGTACAACTTAAGAGGTAAACAGTTAATAGGGATAAACTTTTAGATATAAAGTATCATTCTCCTCTCTATGAGGTGCGCTGAGTGGAGATTCAGCATCAAAGGGACACACCGCCCAGAGGGGTCGCCCTACTACCCGTTTCAAGCAAGAAGTCCATGGGCAAGTCATTTTAAACAACAGGGTAACCCAATTTCATCCCTCATTGCCCTTGTGAACTACATTGACAAGCTGGACATCCTGTACTCTCTGGAGACCTAAAAGGACATTTGGTGGTACACCCACCATTCTCTGTTACAACCACAGATTCGCACCCATGTGTGGAGATGCCTGAGAAAGGTGTACCAGACTGCTGAGCAGACGAATGCCTCTCAGTCTTAATGCACCGGTGTGGTCATTATGGGTCATTAGTCAAAAGCTTATAAAATTGCCCGCCATCACAGGAAATCTGGTGGGATGTTATGCGCCTCTTTTGCCAGGAGCGAGTACAGGCTTTCAGCCTGTTTAAGAATATCTTTGTCTTTTCATGACCTCCCCTATCCAACCTTCTTTCCACGCCCTAATTGTTAAAATAGTGCTATGGAAAATCACACAATTGTCCTTGACGCATTTTCTGTCACTACCTCAACCTCTGTGAAGCTGTGCGTCGCTTCCACTTTCAACTTATGGATCACTTACAGTATTGGTTGTTTGGCCACCTGCCATCCCGCCTCCGCCAGTTGATGTCAACCTGGTTCCACATCTGGTTCTTCTCATTGGACCCTTTCCTTAATTTTTGTTTAGTTTTGGCTTATGCCTCACCAGACACACCCCTCTTCCTTCCACTGGCTATCCTACTGGCAACATGAGGTGGCTTTGGATCCTCTGAGGGCCTTATGGTTTCTTGGTTTTATGTTGTTGATGTTTACCAGAAGTGTCCATCCCATGGTCAACCTTCCCCAAATAAAAATTAAAAATTAAAAAATAATAGTATCATGCAGGTCATCTACGGTGGTAGATAACTCTACTCAAAGGGAACTTTTAGTGGCATTAGCTAGAAAAATAGACCCTACTCCAATACAATTAAATTTAACTGCTGTACTAGGGGATAAAGCTAAAGGAACAATTCATTTTATTTTAGACATATTCCATTATCACTCTTCTCTCAATACACTCTGATAAATATAAAAAGTCTGAAAAACAAAGAAATGTTAATCATAAATATTCTTGTTAATTTTATCTTTTCAAAGTATCATAGTTCATTGATTGTTACTTCTTTTAAGTCAGTTATCTTGTACACTTTTATCACATCATTAATAGCAAATTTAGCTTCATTTCAGCTCATCCTCTATATTACAGAGATTATGAGACGTGTCTTAAAGAGTTTTAACCTCATTCATTATATCCTCAAAGGCTGTGGAACTATTCCATAATTCCTGTACTGTCCAGTGAATCTGAGCCAACGTCATCTGCTGCTCAACTTCTAGCTTTGAATCAATACTTTCTACAAAGATTTTGATTATCTACCAGTGCCTTAGCTTTTAGCATGCAAAATTCAAATTATGACAAGAAATGTGGAAATTGGACTCAATTTCCTAAGCGGCTTTAGCTAGAGTATAATAAAAAGATTAATTGCGACCCATATTGCTCCTTTTATTCACTAGACAAAACTGTCAAGCCGCGTCAAGTAATTCTTTTGGCAAAAGTGTGATTAAACAATATCAAGAGCTTACCCCTGAACTTGGCTTTAGAACAGGTCTTAAACAACTCTACTAGCCACGTTTTCTGACATTCAAGATGGAAAATTCTTATTTGGAAATATTTATGCAAATTTTATGTCTCTCTTTGCATCCAGTTCCAACTGTCACAGAAGAGATACTTGTATGTATATGAATGGTGGATTTTGTCTAGTTAAGAGGCTATAATATGAAGTCACACTACTCCTTTTGATCCACCAAAGACTCCAATTCGCCCTGATTTAACCAATAACTTACAAACTGAACTATTTCTTACACCAATAAAGGCCCCAAGAAAAGACTATCAACAACCTTGTAATTTGAAAGTATTACACAGGTCCAACATGAACCACCTTTTCATTAGCGTTGATAATAAATGAAAAACTATATAATTTTAACTAGATTTTGCACACATTCAAAAAATGGCTTTAAACAAGTTAAGTGATATTAACCATGTGGTTAACCATGTCAGACAACTACAAGTCCAATGTTGTGAGAAGAGCGTTTTGGATGAAAATAATGATAAAATTGGCCAAAAGACCCTAGCTTATTCTTGGTGGAACCCTTGTATGGGGTAGTATTTTTATTAATACTTCTTGGGAAAATAGCACAAGTTCAGGTAGAAGGGTTACTCCAAAGCATCGGCGGAATCAAGGGAGCCATCTGGAGGTCCCTCTTCATATTACAACTAAATTAGTTCAACATACACTGTGAAGACTGGCCCCTTTATAGGGTTGAAGGGGGTCCCGCAAGGTGAAAATATTTTCCCACTCTTTAATTAAGTAAAATTCAACAAAACCTAACCTCACAGATTTATTCTACCTGCCATTGCCCTCCATTGGCTGTTCCATTAAAGCAAGGCGATTTTCAAGAGCTCCAACAGGTTGTTTGTCCATATTCCCTAATATGGACATTCATAGTCTATTATGAACTTCAAGCCTCAAACAGTTAAATAAAAGCACCAAGATATTGATAAAGTTTGCTTTTAATCCCCTCAAAGCAACTTAATAAGAACAATAATATCGACCCTTTGGTTTGTTTATAATTTTAGTATTTTTTATAAGTGATCTAAATAAATCCCTAAAAACATAAATTCCAGCAGTATAGGATAAACCTTCTACTGCAAAATTATTATGAAAATTCAGGGCAGAATAGCACCTGCGAGCATCTAAATCCCCTGAATCCCAAAAGTAATGCTCACTACAAGGGATCCTGTACACCACAAACCATTGTTAAAAATGGAGGCGGTTGGGGTAAGCCACCCTTACAACCTCCAGGCAGCTTCTGAACCCAGGCTAGCCTCTGTAGAACAACAGCTAGCCAATTCTATGTCCCAAATCAAAAAGCTTGAAAAGCACCCTTTTCATGGGGTCCCTCCAGTAATTCAAAAACCTCCTTTGAGAGACAGGTTTACCCCAGGTGAGGGTATCATTGCCTCATTCCTCTATGTATATGAATCTGTTATGGAAAGAACCCCTGATTATCAGAAGATCAATTTACCTCCTCCCTTGCTTGAGTCACCTGGCCTAAGAGATGATGGTTCCAAATATGGCTACGTTCAGCACCTGGGCGGAGGTGAAGGAAGCCTTTGTTAAAGAATTTGGTTCAAACAAAAGTTTACGTCAGAGGAAACAGGCCTTCATCAGCCTTAGCATGCAGAAGGGAGAATCAATTTTTTGTTGAATGGTTCTATAGGGAAACTCAGCCACTATTACTTGCAAAATGCTACCTCTTGATGATGCTCTTGCGGCCATTCTAATTGGATTAACTTCTCATCCTCCTATAGCCAGTCATCTTATCTCCACTAAACGTCATCTCCATACTATCAGTGATATCAAGGAGGCTCTGCTGGAGGTTGCAGATACTTAAAACGTTGAAGCTACTTCATATTACTCAACCGTAGCTCGCCAAAGGAGGCTATGATGAACCCTATGGGCCCCCCTATGATGGTTACTACTCTGAGCCCAGCACCTGCAGTGCAGCTCAAACCTAATCCTCCTCCGCCCAGCCAACCTGAGGCTATCAAGCTATTAAGTCAGAGTGCACCATCGTCAATAGGGCAGCGCTCCCTGCCCCACCTTGCCACCAAGACCACCTTTTGTCAGTCAATGAGACTCTCCAAGTGGTTTCAAAGTCTGCTTTTAAGCCTAAACCCCTCTCTCAGGTGCCATTCAACCCACTAACAATGGTTTAAATGAACAGATTACAAAAGCTAAACCGCCTGTTTCCCAAAAGCACACAGCTATTGAATGACCCAAAGCTGGCATAGTTAAAGCATATACTTCCACAACGCTACCTCCCTCGACCTCTCATCCAACCAACTATAGTATTAAATTTGTCTCCATGAGGCAGCACAAACCCCATACTTTGAAGGTCGAAAATCAAGCTGAGACAATTTAAATCTCCTCACTCAAAAGTTAATAATGTGGAGGAGCAGCCTTAGGACCTATATTTGCCTAAGGGAAGTCCTAAACCTACCTCACACCTTATGGACTCCCTGACATGCATTACAACCCTCCAGAGATGAATCTGAAGGGGTTTTGAAGGTGTGGGCCATTATGTTTTAGGAGCCCCAGGGGAAGTGGATGTTCCTGAAAGGTTGAACTCTGAGAGAGTGGATATGGCTAGGATACCCCGCAGAAACTATCTTCATCAAGTGGTGAGTGATCTGGAGGTCATTGACACTGCTAGTGACGCCGACCAGATCATTGTCTTGCTAATCTGACCCACCCAGGTGGCACACCCTGCAGTCTATCCAGGAGATTTACCCTGTGACTGCCAAAAACTAGTTTCCACATTCAGCTAAAGGATGTTTTAGCTCTTTCCCCCAACTTGGGTGGAAACTTAACAAAAGTGGAGGTTGTTGATAATGGAGTATGGGTCACAGCTATCCTTGACACTGGGTCCCCAGTAATTGTTGTGTCCTCAAAACTTATCAAAAAGATTTAGCTGACCCCTGACCTCGACTACACCCAAGATTTTGGTACTGCTGGTACCTCCAACACATGTGCTACTGGGGCATACTCTTCTTTGCTCATTTAATTTAGAAAATCTTCTTGTCAGCCCCTGCGGTGGCCTTGGATAACAATACCTCTGATCTACTCATCGGTACAAAGTTTATGCTGGAATACAAAGTGATCATTAACTTGAAGCAGGGCTATCTCTCCCTGCTTAACTTACGAGGTCCTTCTGATTCTGACTAACAATGAGCTTAATAAAAAAGAGTACGCTTGCAAAGTGGAATACCCCTCCTCTACCTTAGCCCTGCACAACCCACAGCGGAAAGAAATATAAAAATGTTGCCTCCATAAGTGGAAGCTCTGAAAAGGTACCTTTTATATGCTTCAGAAGGGGTAGTAATCAATGAGGGTGAACAAAGGGTAGGTGACACGAAGATCAGCATTAAAATCCCCCACAACTGTCTATTGCACCTAATCAGCATTGATGGAGTTATCCCCCTTGAGCCTAGAGTCTTGCCAGTTGTACTAGACCTAGATTAACAGAGACCAACTAATCTCCTGTTGGAGAATCTCACCACAAAGGACATGGTTGTCAAGGAGCATTAGGAGATTGGAAGAGGCCTGCTGGTCCCTATTGATGACATTTAAAAAGTTCACTGTATCTGAACTATGGCAGATATGGGCTAACCCGCAAATCAATTGCTATGCACTCTAACTATTGTCCATATCTCTGATGAACTAACCCCCACTGAGCTTAATAAGTTCCACACCTTACTGGAGCCTATAGTGATATCTTTTTTACCTCTAATACTGACTATGGGCACGTGAAGGTTTGGACACATACCATTGACGTTGGGGATGCTTGTCCCATACAATCTAAACCCTACCATAGAAAAAGTTGGAGAATTACAGATGTGGACGGAGCTAAAGCAGTTTTTGGATGCTGGGTCGTTGGTGCCATCCCAAAGCCCTTGGTTGTCCCCGCTTCTACTGATAAAGAATTAAAACGGAGGTCATTGGGTAGTTATGGACTACCATAAATTGAACAACCTCACTGATAAGGATAGTTATCCACGCATTGCTGACGCCCTAGACCAACTCAACAGCTCTAACTTCTTTTCCTCCATGGACTTGGCTAGCGGTTATTGGAAAATGGACCTCTCTCCTATAGATAAGGAGAAATGCGCTCCTAATTGCAGTTAGGATCTCTTTCAGCCTACCTGACTACCTCAAGGGTTATGCAACGCCATGCAACTTTCCAGAGAGCCATGGACCATATCTTGCTTGATCTGAGGTTAAGTTATGTCATCGTTTATCTTGATGACATCACAGTGTTCTCAAAGACCTTCAACGAACATCTTACTCACCTGAAGGCAGTGTTTCACCGCCTACATGAAGCCAACATCAAGTTAAAGCCCTCCAAGTGCATATTTTCCCAGAGGAAATTAAATTTCTGGGACATGTCATTTCACAGGACGGTTTAACCCCTCCAAGACAAGTTTGAAGCGATGTCCAAAATGCCTGCACCCAAAACCCTTTGCAACATACAGATACTCTTTGGCATGATGGGGTATTACCATCAATTCATCCCCAAGTTCTCCCAGATCAGTGGGCCCCTCGTACATCTCTTGGCTAAGAACACACCATTTTATTAGGGTGCTAAACAAAAACCTGCGTTTGAGACCCTGTTGGTGTTATTGCAACAACGGTTGATCAACATCACCCAGACTATGTCGAGCCCATCATGTTGTTCATGGATGCCTTCAATTATGCCGTTGAAGCTATATTAGCTCAATTGGATGAAAGTGGGGTCGATCACCCCATGTCCTACTTCAGCAAAATGCTCTCAAAAGCTGAATGAAACTAAAGTGTTACTGAGAAGAAGTGCCGGGACGTCTTGCTTTCTGTCAAATACTACCCCTTCTTATATTTAAAGTTATTCAAAGTGGTTACTGACCACGCCTCTTTGTAGTGGTTGCTATGAAGGACTCCACTAGACGGCTGGCTCTTTGGGTTCTGAAACTCCAGCACTGCAACATGAACATTTAACACCGGGCAGAAACTCGCCATATAAATTTATTCAGGTTGAAGCGGCTGCCTGTTATTCACTTAGACAATAGTGAAGCTGAGAAGTTACATGACCTTATGACTCCTGACATGTGGAATGATTAAGGCGAACCAGTACAGAAGATGCTAACTTGGCACTCCCGCAACACCAAGGTAGAAAGTGGAAAGTTATACAAGAAATTAGGAGTAAATTGATTGCACTATCTCCGGCCCTCAGAGCAAGTACTTGTGATCCTAGAGTCACACACTATCATGGGCCATGGCGGAGTACAAAAAACCTATGAATGGGTTAAAGAGAGTTATTACTGGGAGGGCATCATGGAGATCATAGCTGAAGTCCTGATGCCTGTCTGACCTGTAAAAAACAATCTAGCTTTAAGACCCGTTATCAGTACCAACCTACGATTCCTTAACAGCCCATACACACCATAAGTTTGAATGTGGTAGGTTCTCTCCCTCAGACTACTGAAACAATCGTTTTAGCTTGGTTGGAATTGATCATCTCACCAAATGGGTTGAAGATGTTGCTCTTACCGCTCAGACTGCAAAAGCCACGGCTACTTTCTAGAATCTATATATATTCTACACGGCATGTTACCCCCAGGTTCTCCTTTGTGACAATGGGAAAAACTTCACTTCCAGAGTGGTAAAGCTCCTTGCCACCTCCATGGGAGCACAACGACTCTTCTCAGCCCCCTATAACCTATCCACAAATGGTGCTGTAGAAAGATTTAATAGAACCCTGTTATCTAAAGTCTGGAAAAAGGCCGGTTAAGACCCTCTCCACTGGTGTCTCTACTTACCCAGCGGGCTCATGGCCTATTTCATTAGCTACCATTGTATCCCTATAATGTTCCATTTCTGTGTGTTATGGGCGAGAACCCGGGGTGACAGCTTTATTAGCCAAAGATATCTTCTCTGACAGGACGGACCCTGAACAAGCCATGAAAAAGTTGGCCTGACACATCATCCAATTACTAGTCTGAGTCTATGACTAATTTGGCGAAGACTGTCACTAAAGGAGGTCAAGCTGCTGATGAGAGCTGGGCCTACTTCCGTCCTTCCGAGTAACAAACTTGGTACTATATTACCACAATCTGATCACTCCTAGGAGTTAGAAACTTGGGTCTATCTGGGAGGGACAGTTTGTAGTCACATTTAAGCTAGGGGATGCATACTCCATCAAATCCTTTGCTTATGGAGATACCCTCAAAAGGATTCATGGCCAGTTCTTAAGCCTTTATACCCCCTAACACCCTTGAAGGGGGTAATGTTGGACAATTACAAGTCCAATATTGCGAGAAGAGCGTTTTGGATGAAAATAACAATAAAATCGGCCAAAAGACCCTGGCCAATTCTTGGTGGAACCCCCTTGAATCAAGGTAATACATTTATTAATACTTCTCTGAAAATTAGCATTAGTTTTAGTAGCAGAGTTACTTCAAATTGTCAGCGGAATCAAGGGAGCCATTTGGAGGCCCCTTCCTGTCTTGCAACTAATTTAGTTCAACTTACGCCGTGGAGACCAGCCAAAGTAATAGGGTTGGAGGGGGTCCTGTAAGGTGTAAATAATTTCACTAATGGTTAGGTAAAAATATATTAAAACCTTACCTCATGAATTTATCCTACCTGCCATTGCCCTCCATTGGTTGTTCCATCAAAGCGAGGTGAGTCTCAAGTTCTCTGATAGGTTAAATCTCCAAGCTCCCTAATTCAGACATTCATAGCATTATCCAAACTTCGATCCTTGACACAACCAAATACTTATTTGAGGCAAGCTGACCAGGGGATGGGGCACAATTAAATACTAAGCACTGAGATATTGATAGGGTTTGATTTTAATCACCTCACTGCAACTTAATAAAAACTTAAAAATTGACCCTTTGGTTTATTTATGATAGTAGTATTTAATATAAGTGGTTAAAAAACTCACCAGAAAATATTAAATCCAGGAAAAGAAAGTAGCCTTCTCCTGCAAAACTTATTGCGGGAATCCAGGGCAGAATATCACCTGCGAGCATCCAAATCCCCTGGATCCCACAGACTACAACACCAAAATAAACCCAGGGTTGAACTTAGACCTAATCAATATTTCAAGTGCCAGAAAATTTAAAAGGGTAGTAGCATGATGCCAAGAAGCAATCCCTTTCTTAATAATAATGTGTGCAGTGTAGCCATATCTGAATGAACTTGTTTTAAAGCTAAAATTTAGAGGAATTTTTAGCAAATAATGCATGTATTTTTGTAAAATGATGCTTAAAATTGTTTTAAGAGATTTAAGCTTTTCTAATTATGAGGCTGGGAGCTACATGGCCACTCTGATCCATTAAAGCAAATTTATGACTATGTTATAGGCTATTGTTGCATTTCTATTAATTTGATATTACAAGTTGAAAAAACAACAAGCTAAACATCATTGGTCTATTTAGTGATCTTAATGATTTGCCAAAATGTTGCATTGTATATATCAAGTAAACTTGGATAAAGCTGGGAGCAAATCTTCTACATAGAGATTTACCTTGCAAAATTTGTGACCACCACAATCAAATTTATAATTAAATTATCCAAGGATTGAACAGCATTACAAAGGTATATTTAATTTTTTTACATTAGAGACAAACACAAGAGTGATATGAAAATCCAGCAATGCTCAATCCCGTTAGATTTATCAATTTTTGCCTTTATAAGGCTTTAAGACATGTTTTTACTAAATTTTAAGTTCTAGAATTTTTTTATCATTTTTCAATTGATATAGAAATCCTTAAATCTTATAGAATCATAATGGTAAGGTGCAATCTCCCCCCAAGTTCATATTAATAGTCAAGCAAAACAACAACAAAGAAATATAACTATATATTATTAGTATCATATATATTCCAAATACTATTATCATGCTTCTTTAACATAAAATTTTTTTAAAGATTTCTTACATCTTAATCAAAATTAAACACAAAATAATTTCATGGTATCTCAGTGAGTACTGACCTTTACACAAAATTTTAATAAACTAAGCTTTTATTTAAAAATAAGGAAGTTTACCCTCTTGAAATTTCTAGTCAGTAAGTAATTTGGCTTTTAATGGCAGACAAGAATTTTTTAAAGCATGAGCTTTAAAGATAGTAGAATATAATTTGGTAAGTATGTAATTTTTGTATGCTTCTAAGCTATAAATCAGCATCAGATTTTATAGAGTATATGTTGAGAATTGGTTTTTGTTGATACCAGCGCTTTGAATCATATTTCACCCTTTAAAGTATATTCTGCATGAGTACAGAAACCTAGAAAAAGAGAAGTGAAACCAAAATTGTTGTGACAATGCTTTATCATATTTAAATAAAGCACATCATATACTCTCTTTTCTTCCAGTGTTTTGGGGCTTTCTGTTTTTAAATCCCTTTAATCATTCAGGATTCATCGGCTTGCTAATAGAATGAGAGACCCCAAAGAATGTCGATCTTCTCATAATAACTTATTAAAATCCCAGGTTACTATAGGTACCAGATACCAGGTAATTAAACTGCACATAAAAATAATGGGTCATTTGCATAAATTCTCCAGAAAGACAGGAAAACTAAACCAGAGATCTGATGCCTTTAATGGCTTTGGATGATAATTAATCCATTATAAGTCAATTTTGTTGATTCAGGGGCAAGTTTGTGATGAATATATAAGTGATTAAAGTTTACCTGGAAGCTGGAAGAAACTAAATCTATGATAATTAATGATCTAAAGTTTTAGCACGATGGAGTGGCAAAAAATATACTTTTTAGTACCTGTAAGCGGTGATGGTGCCCAAGAAAAGTAGTTTTATTATGTAAAATTGAGGTACAGCAGATCAGCGTTGGCATAAGGCAAGAGCTAAAGAATCAATCTAAAATTTAAAAAATAAACATCAGCTAGGTAATGGATAGAATACTTTTTTGGTTGGATAGAAAAAATTTAACATCTCACCCCACTTAACCAAGATCAGGTACAAAGATGAGTGGAGCTGCTTTTGGAATTGGTAACTAGTAAGTATCAGGACGGTGCAGGGAGTATATCTCATAAATTATCATATAATGCACCTGATATAAAATATAACTATTCACTGAGTCTTTTACTGTATAAATGATAGTAACCTTTTTTATGAAAAATAGGGGCCTTTCCAATTAAGTTTCATGTTTCCATGGGATCAATTATTATCATTATAAAGCATCAGATCTACCATGGCTAACTAAGATATATGAATCAAAATTCTTCTTATTCCTAAACTGTTAATTTGTTTTTTTCCTATATAACCAGTGTATTTGGTTATTTGGCTTTTTTTGTTGATACCAAAAATTATTGCTGGGTAACCAGAATCTAGAGGTTTTATCCTCTCACTTCAAGCTACATTGGCTACTGGAAACACATAAAAGAAAGCGGTGAGATTCTGTAGCTTCATGTGATAAAGGTAGATTAAAGAGGTTTTCAATATCATTATTTCTTCATGGTTAAGACAAACATTATTAGGTGCCATAATGAGATCCATGTCTTATTGGTTGCATGGGTGGAGAAATACACCATATGAACAATATGGAAGTGATGAATAATGTCAGTTCTCACTAAGGATTGATGTCAGGCGAAATAGAAAGGCTCTGTCCACTTGCAGTGGCATTAAGTCAGATTTATAAAGTTTGGGATGGCAATATAATTTTGCAACGACATCATTTTGGTTTTTAAGTGCGATTATGTTATCTTATACACAACTTTGACAAATAAGGAAGGGTGAGATTGTACGTGGGTTTCTTCTTATTGTAATAGCAAGAGGTTAATCCTTATATATTCAGTTAAACTTCTTCAAAGTTGACTTTGAGACCAAATGTCCTAGTAAAAAAGTGCTCAATTATTATTGTAAATTTTCATGAGGTAAAACAATGGTGGAGTGGAAACATTATGGTACAAAACCGCAGTTGAAATGAGCTAAAATCTTCTAGAGATGTAATGTCATTATGCCCCACGGTTTCATACTCCTTGATATGGTCTGAATCAGTGCAATCCTAATTTTCTTCATTGAATAAGATAACATTATGTTGAAGGGAACACCACTGTCTACATTTGCCCAAAAAAAATGATGTTAATTTGCTTTCACATAAATACACTTGGACTATTAACTATTAGAATTATTTAGCATATGAACTTCAGATGTGCCAGTTTGGATTGGGTATGTCAGCTAGTCAATATTAACCTAAGGCCATGGATGCATGGCTAACACAGTATTAATATTTTTTATGCAATTGCATTACTAAATTATCCTAAATTTTTCAACCTTGCCAATGATAAAGCGTTCAGTACCATTTTGTTCATTAAAAGATTTATTGGGCAGTCAGCAGAAGTATAATATTCTTTTTTAATTTAAGTCTTTTGCTTTTCTTTCCGCTTGACATCACTTTCAAGCGAATCTATTTAAAAAGCATCCTTTAATTGATATCGCCACCTACACCATATCAGTTTTCCATTTATGTCAGTGGATCCGCCACCTGCTGCCCCAGTGTGGGGCAGCTGCGCTCCACCTGCTAGCGTTTTCCGCCCAGCAGGCAAATGCATGCAAAATGGCTCATCTAGTCCGCCTAATGCATCAGGCCAATTTGTTCCTCCAAGGGACTTATTATTAACTTAGCGCGAGTCTACCCAACACGCCCCCACCCACTTGCCCTACCCCAATCCAATATTTGCTTTTGCCTCCAAGTTTAATATAGGCGTCTCTTCCCATATGCTGACAAAGCAATATTCAAGCTGGCAACGTCCACATTTTCACCAGTGGGATTTACTGACTTCCACCCTTATAAGGGCTATTTTGATATTGGTTTTCCCACTGAAGAGGACGCAGCTGCTGCAGCAACTACGCCCTTAATATATAAAAACACACCTATTACCACAACCTGTAAACGCCTTCCCAGTGACACCACAATGGTGGTGAACTTTGAAAACCTTCCTTCACACCTTCCCCATCAAACACTTTATGAAGAATTGATGATGGTATTGTACAAATATAGTACAAACCCCATCCTCCACTTCCTGGTCCTGAGCGGAGCTGAGCGGTTATTGGCACCATGGGCAATGGCCACCATTACCCCCCACCAGCCAACCATAGCCTAGCACATTCCACCACGTGCCCATATCCCATCTGCAACAGATCACTTATTTTGGGCTCATATTGACAACGGCTGCACCGTTTGCCCCCTCTGCCATGAGTAGGATCATTCCAAAAAATATGTAGCTACAATACAAAACAAGTGGAATCCGCCAAGCCCACACATAAGGCAGCATAAACAACATTTGAAGTGGAGATTTTGGCTGCCCCCACCCCATCCAACTGAATGCTCAAAAATCAACAAAGCCTTTTCAACCAAAGCCCAATCTGGCTTTATTTCTCACAATATACCCAATCAGGAGCAGGTTTGGACCCAAATTCAATCCAACCAATTTAACGATACAAATCTTACCCAACCAAAACCAAGTCCCTCCAAATCCATCACGCTCAACCAAAATCCCTGGGACTTAATGTATGAATTAACTAAATCTGTGGAAATTGTCCCATCTCCCAACTTTCCAAATTAATTTGGAACCATGTCTACCTTCAGATTTCGATGCCCCATTCCCACTAAAAAATATGTCACCAAACCCACCGCTACCCCATTATTAAGTGACCATCAGCTTGCTGAGGCCGCCGTGGCCTCTCCTGATAGCCGCCATCTCCGCAAAGCTGTGGCACAATCTGTCACTAAGTTTAATGAAGGGCTACATATAATCAATTACCCTGCTGATTTCCCTGAGGTTACAAAAGCGGAAATTGAATGATTATGGGAAACTGCTACCTCTGCTATCAAGCTAGTTGTTGCACTGGCAGAATTTCCCCCACCATGTGCATCACCAGAGCCAATATCACTAACTTTTCCCAGCTTCCCAATGCACGCATACAAGCTGAACACCATGTTGCCAGATTCCTGGAGGCTGTGCTCCAGGCCCAGATTGTTACCAAAGAAGTTAACACTTTTCTATTTTTCCTCGACCCACATCCTGCGGATGCCCCAACCCCTTTGCTCTCAGCTTTGATCCAGCTCTTCATTTGTGAAGATGAAATTCATAATCCACTTGATCCCCCCTCCCCCTTTCCTCCACCATGGTGGGATAAGCGGTTCTCAACTGATACACCTGGTAGGTTAATTTTCCTTTTGTTTTGTAGTCTCAACATACATTTATGGCATTTGGTTTGTGTTTTTGGTCATTATTTTTATATCAGTAATGTCCATCCCCTGGGTGGCTTACCTTAAATAAATACTTCAAGTCTTTTACAATATTGTCACCCTATGTAGATACCACGTGGGAAATATTTGGTCTCTTGCAGTTTAGGCAAGTAAGGTACAGTTGATACATATAATAATCCATATTTTTTTCAAAAGTGATGGCGCATCAGAGGAGGTAATTCAACGCTTGGGATATGGTGTTCTCATTATTAAAAACAGTTCAATGGTCTAATATAATTATTTTATAAAGTTAACAGGCGTGGCGGAAAGCAATCTGAACATCATAATAACTCAGAACCATAGCCTCATGCGAAATTTAGACTCATATTAAAAAGCGGTTGTAAATGCTAAGCCTTATTCACCTTTCTAAGTATGGTTAATTAAGAGTTTCTTTGAATGAGTTCCGCCAATAAACTCACTGATGATTATGTCTTTGGCATTAGCGGAGGACATTACAGCTTTTCAGATACTAGGCATTACCAATTATACTTTTTGGGGTCCAACAATTTATTACCAAGGCCAGTTTAACCATACTTCTGCATTTCTCACAGTAATTTTGAACAGCAGAATGAAGTCATAGGATTCTTCTTTTTTAATTTTATTAACTTATAGGGATAACTTGTATGACTTTTAGCCCTGGTTCCCAATAAGGGTTTAATGAACCAGTTGAGTATTCATTGCATACAGTGCTTGGGCGGGAACAGAAAGGAGAAGAGGGCGCCTCAGTAACAAATATAGGAGCCACTAGAGCAACGCTAGTAGCAATTGCTGATGTATCCTGATCTGGGGGTCTTGGAATATTGTTAATGTTGGATTTGCTTATAATGAAGAGTAAAAAAAAGCTGTATAAAAGTAGGGTGAAAATGGCTCAATGTCTTTGGCTTTGACTTTCAAGGATTGATCTCTGTAAAAGTCAAAAATATGCCTGAATGACAACCTATGGCATGACCTTTCTACAGTTACAAGACTATCCTTAATTTTCTATACAGTTTTGTTCAACAGGCTAGTGAATAGGCGATGTTCTTCCCCAAAACACTGTCAAGCCTTATAGTAAAATAATTTTTAGAGAATAAAAGATGAGATACTTTAGTTTTTGCCCTTAAAATTTGATTATGACATGCAGGGAGTCAATATCTTAGTAGTGATCATAGATGGAGTGGACTGACACCTACATATTTTTATCAAGGCCATCAAGCAGCGACGGTTGTCTTCATTAATCTTTAATATTTTGGTAGCTTGGTGGTTATGAGTTTTATTTATCCAAGTGTTAGCTAAATTAGCCATACATTTATCAAACAGCTGACCATGTTTTTGGCATAAGTCTGATGGGCCTTGGGGTTTGCAGCTCCATCATAGATGTAAATGTGGTCCACAATTCAGAAGAAGGTGTATGATGCTTCCAATAGTGCTCCATATAGCGAGCACAAAAATAGTTAAAACAACAATTTGAAGTCATAATTTAAATGTAAAGGCCATATTGCACTTAGAATCAGGTATTCTTTATGAAGATAGAAACTTGTAAAAGAATAAGTAAACCTGAATTTCTCATGACAAGGTTTTATTAAAATATGATAAAACGTACTGTAGAGTCTCCGTTCTTTTTTTTTTTTTTTTAGTACTAGATGGTCCCAACCCAAGAGAGTCTCCGTTCTTCAGGTGTCTTTAATTTCTGGTTTGAGTGTTCATTCAGGCAAGCTAAGCATCATCAGCAGCTAATAGAATGAGAGGTCCACCTCAGAAATACCAATCTCTTCATTACAAACCTAAATAAATTTAGGTTTCTATTGGTGCCAAATTCCTGGTGACTAAAATGATTTTTGGAATATTAGTCATCTGCATAAATGTTCCAGAAAGACAGTAAAATTTAGGCTAGGAAAGGGACACCATGAATGGTTAAGGTTAATAATAAAATCAAGAAAAAATTGTTTACGCTGACACTAGTACAAAGTAAAATATAAGTAATTAATTAAAGTGTAACTGGCCGCTGGACCAAAGTAAATCAGTGATAATTTTTGATTTAGGGTTAAGCGTCAATGGGCTGAGAAGAATTAATTGTAGATTTGTTAATACCTATAAATGATATATCCCAAAAGAATTAGTCAAGTATGGCAAAAAGAGACAGAGGATCAACACTGGCATAAAGGCAAGATCAATCAAAAGTTCAACCTAGAAATTAATCAAATTGTAAATTAGGTTAATAAAAAAGTTGTTCATATGGGTTTTAACACCAAATAATAGTGTAGAAAACCTATAAAATTGACTCTAATAACTTTTCACATAGCCCTCACCGCCTCAACACCCTTGTCTTATGGTAATCGTAATCTTGTTAAATTGCCATCATGAAGTTTTGCCAACCCATATGCTTCAAATGTACCCATCATTGCCCACGCACCCTTGGATCTCTTTCCATTTGCATTTTCACCCAAGATAGATTTGTTTATAATTTTGTTTGATTATTCCATCATAATTCTTTGCACCAATCTACAAAACAATCTCTACCTCTATTTTAAGAAAGCAGTATATAATTAATATATTTTCATCTTCCTGATCTATAGCACACCAGACCCTCATGGCGTGTCTAAGAGTCTATCAAAAGGTTAATGAATGAACCTATAAGGTTTAGCCGCGGCGAAATTTACCACTCAACTGAGAACATACTGAATAACATGAATATATATAGTAAAAAGGCCATGGTAAAATAAGGAGATTAATTAATAATAGATAAAGAGATTAGTTGAAATAGGCTACAAGCCATTAAAATAAAATCAAGTCCTTATTGACTAAATTCTTACTCTGGTGGACTTTTGGCAAACAGAAGTATTAACCAATATTACAATTGAGCTGAAGACAAAATTTAATCAAAGCGAAATATTTCTATACAATTACAAGTATCTTTAAAGTTAGTTTATCTTTCTGCTAAGCATCACTTTTTGAAAATCAATTCAGCCTGAAATTTAGCTCCACTAAAGAGATTTTCGAAAACTATTAGCAAATATGGCGGGAAACCCCGCAAAAAAACCTGCAGGCTCTGCCAAAAGAGCAAGCACCTCCCCCAAACGAAGCAACCCTTGGTTACCCACCTCAGGGTCAACCAGAATCACCCGCTCTCAAGCAGCAGCCATGAGATCAGGCACCACCCCCAACCTGGAGCTACTTCAACTAGCGCCAGTTCACCTGATCGCACTTCTGCAACCTGCACGCCTAACAGCTCTGTGTGCGCTGCCTCCCACCAACCCGCTGGGCCCCCTCCAACCAAGGAGGCCATCACTCACGCTGTTTTAATGGCGTCTGCTCAGTTGAATGCAACTCAGCCCATCCAGGCATTCACCTCCCCCATTGTGTCAGCTAATTCAGCCCCATCTATTATTGCTGACGCCATGTTTCTGGCTCCCTCCATGAGGGGCGATACCCAGCTACCTGGCCCCCAAACCCTCAGATGTAAGGTTGGATTAGCCGCACATTCTGGTTCACTAAGCGCCAAATTGGGACAATCTACTCTTCCCAATGAGGATTCAAATGGTTCGGATTTTGGAACTTCACACCAGTTCCAATCTCACCCGTCCCATCTAAACCCCGTAATTGGCACTTTTCGTCGGCACTTTATCTCCATATGCTGAAAACGACCAATTCACCAAATTAGCCAGTGAGTTTTGCCCACAAAATCACAGCAAATACTCGGGCTGAATTTACCCAAATAGATTGGGATGGTGATGAAACATCGCCCTCCTCCCAAATGGCTGGAGTTAATTCAAATCTGGATGGGCCTCCCCAATTTAGCGAGGCCCAACAATCCGCCCCTCAATTTAATATGACGCCAGCAACTGCTGTAACATTCCAGCAACAAGGGAACTCCGCAAGCTTGTCCAAACCACCAGCTCACACTCAACCCACGATTGCAGCCCAAAGCAAACACAAACGTACCAAAGGAGCCATTGGGGCGTGGCAGAAACCTCTGGCACCAACGCTACCCAAAGCTGATCCCCGTGAAGTGGCGTTTATTGCTGATGTTAAGAAGAAATGGGCCATCTAGTACTAAAAAAAAAGAAGAAATGGGCCGAAACTAGAGCGCAAAAAGCTCTACCTCGCTCAACCCTCTCCCACACAATTCGCCTTTATTATGGGCATAACCCTGTTAGATTCTATATGGAGGATTACTTCTCATACTTTGCAGCGATTGCGGAGACATTCCCAATTAGCACCACCATCCATGAATCAGTGGAGGGCCACTACATCGATGTGGGCTTCACTGAAGCTGCCCTTGCTGACCATGCTGCCACCCTCCAGGTCATTATTCCGAGTGGATCTCTTTGCATCTCCTGCACACGCTCTCACCTGGAGAAAATTTCATGGGTTACTTTTTCCAACCTACCAACGACTGTTGATCCTGAGTCTCTTAAACTGGCGCTCCATCGTGGTTTAATGGAGTTTGGGGCTGTTCTTTCAGTGGACTTTAGCGTCCCCTCTTTCTATGTTCCCACTCAAAGAGCTCGCACTGCTAGGGCGTCGTTCATCCCCACCCCCACTGTATCCCGCAACATTGAGGTTATTCCTCATGTGCCTGTAGTTGGGGCATGCCCTGATATCTTTTTTGTTGACCCTGATCAGGAGCGCCCCCGGTGTTCATGGTGTAACGCCCTTGGACACCTGTATAGTGGCTGCACAGCTCAAAAACAAGCCCTCTTAGCCACCACCCAGGGGCCTAAAACAGGCCAAAAACGATCCCACTTGGCCGCAGCAGAAATTCCACAACACACACAATGGGTTCCCGTTCAAGACCTGTCCCCTGAGGCCTTACGCCTAGCAGTTGAAACATCTAACCCCACTATTGGTATGGAATGCCTTCGCGCTCATGCCCCCCTTCCAGTGGGCACCCCCTCCAATCTCCCAGAGTCAACTCCCTCTCTCACCAAGCGCAAGGCATCTCCCACAGGGTGCCCCTCATCAGCCACCCCCACTCAGGGCTCCGCGGCACCCCCACCAACCTCCACCAGTGATTTATCACATCAACCCTCAGCTCCCAATGGAGCTATGCCCACCAGCATGGACTGGCAACCCGCGGCCTGCGTTAGAAGTGCCACCTCAAAGAGTCCTACCCCAACCCCAAAGTCCATTTTGCGCGGATCCTTTGCAGTGTTGGAGGAAGTGATTATGGACTCAGACTCATCAAATGGAGACACCGCGGAGGTCACCATTGAGCACCCTCAGGTCCTTCCCCTGCAACGGAGCGGGGGCAGCATCCTAGGCTGGCTTACTGGGTCCTCCGCCCCCCACTCTCTTCTTCCCCTCAGAACCCTCGACGCTCCTCACGGATTGCAGCTAATAGTCATGCTAAAGGACTCAAAACTAGCCGCCTCACAGCAGCAGGTTTAAGCGCTTGCAACCCCACAGGACATGGAGGGGAACAGCTATGAGTCCCCATGGCAGCACCCTGGCCCTGCAATCCATCAACGCAAATGGGTTGTGGGACTTTAAGCGGAGAGCCCGCCTCCTCCGCAACTTCAGGTCAGCACAAATTGACATCGTTGCTGTCCAGGAGCCCCATATCCTCCCCCACGAACAATCTTTATGGAATGATCAGTTTGGAGGCAACTCCTTCTGGACAAACCATGCCGCCCTTATTGTTTTGAATCCCCGGGTTAAAACCCATTCTTTTTCACAATATCTAGGTGGCCGCCTCATACTGGCCAAACTCACCACTCCTGACTTCTCCTTCTTCGCTGCAAGCATCTACCTGCCTAATGCAGGTCAGGAGCAAAATCGGCTCTTGGAAGAGCTTGTCTAACTCAATCTCCCACGGAATACAGTCCTCTTAGGAGATTTTAACGCAACCATAAGTCGCGTCCGTGACTCTTACCCCCCTGCAGCAAAGGAACGCCCTGGATCAAGTCGCCTCCAGGATTTCCTTCGCCTGAGTGGCTTTATAGATGCGCTTCCACCCTCCGCGTCTGGCCTAGGTTGCATGACTAGGATCCAGTATGATGGAGGAGCTTTCCAGTCAGCGTCACGCATAGATATGGCACTGATTGGCCCCCTACAAATTGGCCGCGTCTCCTCTCCCATCTCTCGTGACAACCATCTGAGTGATCACAGGTCACTCACCGTTGTCCTCACCAACACACTTAGACCGTCGCGTAGGTTCTGGCCTAGGGTTGCCCCAGCTCTTCTCAACAACCCCTTCACTAAGGAGAAGCTGTCTATGACCATCCGGGAGACTCTCACCTCCCCCCCACCCCACCTGCTTGACCACAAGGCTAGATGGGCGGTGACCAAGGAGGGCATCACCCGCGTTGCTTACAACTGTGCCAAAGCCCAGATGACTGCAGCTCGCGCCAGAATCAGACATCTGGAGCGAAACTGCCAGCCTTCGCCCTCTCCCAGATGGTTGGAAGACTGGGAAGCGGTGCAGGAAGCACTCCGCTTTGATCTCACACTGCAGGAAGAACGGGCAGCAAACATTAAAACATCTCGTTACTATGCTCAATGGGAACGCCCCACCAGCTCTTCTTTCAGAAACAGAAAGCCCGGTCAACAGCGCAGGATATTACTGCACTGAAGATTGGCACTACAACCACTTCGGATAAGGAGGAAATCACGCAGGAACTACATTGCTTCTACTCCAGCCTCTTCCATGCCACCCAGGTGGACCCATCGGACATCCAAGACTTCCTGTGGCGGGCTCCAGAGCCGCCCATTGACCCACTGGCTGATAAGGCTCTACTGGCGCCTATTTCTATCCAGGAGGTGATGGAAACCCTTCTGAAATCCCCACGGCTTAAAGCCCCAGGCCCAGACAGAATACCCTTCGAGGTGTACCTTCTAAGAACCTGCAGTGATAGCCAGAACCCTCCGCGACCTCTTCGCTGCACTATTGGTGAATGGCGAGGTCCTCCCCGACTCCAGAGGCTCAATAACGACCCTCATCCACAAGAAGTCAGACCGGGAGAACCTGGCGAACTGGCGCCCCATAGCGTTGATCAACACAGACCACAAGCTCTTCACGAAGCTTCTGGCCAACCGCATCACCAAATGGGTGTCACCTCGCCTCTCCCCATCCCAGCACGGTTTTATTCCGGGGAGGTCGTTATGGGACAACTATAATGACCTTCACGTGACTTTGACTGCTAACTCTCGTAAGGTGAATGGCTTTGTGGCTCTCCTGGATATGGAGAAAGCATATGATCGGGTAGCCTTGAAGTATATTGATGCTTTCCAGGCCCGCTTCCATCTCCCCCCCGCAGCTAGGCGCTGGACACCAGCGCTCTATGACCAGCTCCACACCAGAGTCCTGGCGCCAATGGGTTTTACAGTGGCAGTACCAGTTAGACAAGGTCTCCGGCAAGGGGACTCCCTGAGCCCTATCCTTTTTAACATCACCCTTTACCCCCTCTTGGCCTCCTTACAGGACAAGCTAACAGGGATTCAGTCCCAGGTAAAGCCCCCACACGCACCATGGCATTTGCAGATGACACTGCCATTGCATTTGGCTGCCCTGGGGATGTTGCCCTCGCTGCTGTGACCATTAAGAGAGGTACACCAAGGCGTCCAACGGCATGGTCAACACCTCCAAGACAACAGTCGTACAGGTTGGCTCCCCCACCTTCCCCCCACCATTTGGTATTGAACCTGTGCGCGGTACCTTCCGTCACCTGGGCGTTCTCACCAACCAACAAGGAGTTGCGCTAAAAGACATTGAGGACTTGCTCCACGCAGCAGTTAACTCCAGGATTGCCAGCTGGAACCAGCGGCACATCACCCCCCAGGGTCGAGCTCTGATGGCCAATGTGTTCCTCCTCTCCAAAGTCTGGTTCCTAGCGCACGTCTGCCCATTCACAGATGCCTTTTATACGCGGCTCAATGTACTCCTCCGCTGTTGGATCTGGGGCTCAAACTATCCACCAATGGCCCTCTCAACCATTTCCTGACCCTGCAATGAAGGGGGCCTAGGGCTTCTGGACATGCGATCCCACGCCACCACAATCTTCCTGAAGTTCCTATGGCCAATTGTCTACTGGGACGCGACCCCCATGCTACAATGGGCGCCCGCCCTCCGCCGTTCAGTGTCAGCAGCTCTGGGTCCTCCTAGAGCATCTCTGACCTCATTAGGGAAGTGGCTCACAAACCACCCAGGCCATCGCCTGAAACAATCCTCATCC
This sequence comes from Massospora cicadina, assembly GCA_022478985.1. Classification (NCBI taxonomy): domain Eukaryota; kingdom Fungi; phylum Entomophthoromycota; class Entomophthoromycetes; order Entomophthorales; family Entomophthoraceae; genus Massospora; species Massospora cicadina. Next base: position 37,235 of record JAKSZP010012166.1, on the reverse strand, counting down.
CCCTACTAGAACCAGGCTCTCCTTTCCCTGAAACGAGTAGGCGCGCGGATCCACCATGCCTTCCCATACAGAAGAGAAGGCCCTGGCCTCAGCCCCCGTCGCCATGCAATTGTGCACAATGGACAAGTTGTCACAACTCGCCTCAACCCCCAAGATCGTCCTCCCATCCGCCCAAGACTCCTTGAGCTCCTCCCTCCCTCCATGAGATTTGACCTTAAGGAAATGTGGAAAGACGTTTATCACCCCATCCTGTCAGCAAAGGTGTCCAACACCTTATGGAGGGTGCTCCACTGTTCATACAGGACAGGGGACTGGACTGGCCCTACCTTCCAGCACCAAAGCTTCCCCTGCTGTGCGGAGCCTATTGACTCCCACCTCCATCATTTTTTCACCTGTCCAGGTGTCGCCGCATTTTGGCCAAAGGCCCGCGCGCTCCTCCATTCTCAGCCCTAGTCTGGACACCCTGTGCAAGACCTCATGTTTGAGCAGACATTGCCTGGTTGCCACCGACCCCTCTGTGTCCTCGCCTATGCCACAGCCATCTGGACCATCTATAACTCCTTCCTTCGTGCTGCCTTTGACCAACAGGTGTGGACCCTTCCACACATGATCACCCACTTTCAGGTACACTTTAAGATGGCCCTGAAGGTCTGCACTATGTCGCCAACCCTCCCCCGCTCAGTTGTCACTGCAGCATGGCTCTGGCGTGCAAACCCCCCTCCATTTCTCGATGCCTCCTCCCTCCCCTTCCCTCGCCTCAGGCTCTTAGGAGCCCAGGCGTAATTCAATAAACATTGATGAATCCTCCCCTTGGGTTGGGACCATCTAGTACTAAAAAAAGTATCTGTAAAGTTATTTTGTCTCTATATAGCAGTATCTTATTAATTTCCTTCTTTACTGTGCTTTATTCGGCCAGTAGTATCTCCATTTGAAACAGTATATGAAGCGTATGCCTTATATAGTCATAATTTAACATAGCAGCACTATAAATTGTTACCGGCATGACATGACACTGAAAGATTAGGATGTAATTGATAATAACAAAGCGCCCACAATAGCTTTTATTGTAGTTCAATAATCACATTTATTTATCTAAAAACGAACTGTACAGGTTTATTTTAAAAAATATAGATAGGAATCACATGTCTGGTAAAAAACCCAAAAAATGAGGGTTACCACAAAAGCTTTAATAACACTGTTGGAATGAGGGGATAAAATTCAATTGCCCCTATAGAGTCCAAGGCAACCAAATCCTCAGGCGATAGATACTAAAAACGCTAAACTTATTATAAAAGTCTTCACTCAAGAAAAAAACTCCTTGAGTGGAGTATCCAGATATTCTTCAGTATTAAGATAGTGGCAAGTCAAAATTTACAGAAAAAAGTGTGTAAAATATTTCTCTCAAACAAAACTATATAGAAGATCAGGGATTTATTCTCTGGGAAAATTTCTAAGCGCTACCAAGCCAAGATCTTTATTAATTTAAAATCAGGGATTCTGCAACATTCTGGCTACTTATGTTGTTAACATATTTGATCGCCTAGACCAGATTTGGACCCACTATCAGGAGTCTTCAATAAAGTTAATTGGGGAATATCACTGAAAATAGTTTGACCAAACCTTTAATTTGGTTTGGATAACGTCATAAGAGTTACTCGAATTTTCAATTCAAGCTAGAAATTTAACAACGCCCCTTCTAGATCTTAGCGCAGGGGATGATGGGCTGTAGAAATCACCGTGTACCCAATTTATCATGGTCTCTGAGCGACCTCCCTCTAGAGTGTTAAGTTCCTCGTTTAAAAATAACTTAGTAGGGTCCTAACCAGTTGGTCCATAATTTATTATCATGTCCACCAGGTCGATGATGATATAAAATAACTAAATAACCCAGTTGGAAGGTATGAAGAAGAGAATGTTAATGTTAAACCAATTAGTTTCTTTGGTAGCGGTAGCAGACATATTTCAGAAGTCAAAACCTGAATCCAAATAATCTCATTAGTGATACATTTAATGGTAATTTCAGGGCTTTGAGGGAAGGCTTGATCTAACATGGCTTGCACTTTAGATGGAATTTGGGGATTAATTCCATACAAATATTAGAAGGGAGACATTTTGATAATATTATTATAGCTTACTCATTTGGCAAGAATTACACTAGGTAGATATTGCAGCCAATGTATAGGGTTGGTCAAGGCATTGTCCAGAGGGTTGAGGTTAATGTACCATTTACTCATTCTACCATTCCATTATATGCAGGATAAAAGAGATGGCGAACACTTTGTTGGACCCCATTTATTTAGTTTACATTCAACAGCAACTATCAAAAATTCTGACCATTATCAAAAAAATTATGTTAGGGCACCCATGTTATGTATCTTTTGATTATAAAGGAATGTGGCGGTAGCTTTTTCTGAAGTAGAGGGTAAGGATTTAGCTTTGCTCCACTTGGTATATGATCAATAGACAGAACGAGGAATAATGGCCATTAAATGCAGAGTTATGGCCCACATCAACAAAATTTATAGTATGGAAGGGTTCACAGGGTGGAACCACTGGATGTTGTGGTCAGGGAATAGGTCCAGCCTGACTTTTACATACCAGATAAGACTCTGATACTATTTGAATTCAAAGAGCATTCCTTCCCAGTATCACTGGGTCTTGAGCCACTGGTGATTTTTCTGAATTCCTCCATGGACATCTTTCAGAAGTCCTTCTAGTATAACATCCATGTGAGTCAAAGGTCAAATTTAGAGTAACCATTTGTGTGACATGAGTTTGTATAGTTTATCATCCTTGTCTAAGTTATTTTCAAACCTTCTCTATGATTCTTTTTGAATAGTGGGGGCTTATCCATATATAGATGAGGCTTACTAAAAAGATTGTAGAGTCATTCTTCCTCAAGATCAGTTATAGTTAGTCAAGTAAACTGGACAAACATTCCATATTTTGATGTATGGTCCCAGGAAGATGGATAATGGAAAAAATCATAGTTTTGAAGCTTTGAAGCCCATCGGGCCAATCTCTCTTCCAAATACTCTATCTTTTAAAGCTAACGAAAAAAAGCATGGTTGGTGATTATGGTAAAATGGTTCCATATAAATAAGGTTTGAAATGCTTAATTGCCAATAGTAATGCCAAACACACTCACTCAGTAACACTATAGTTGCGTTTGGCTTTTAATAGGGTTTTGTACAATAAGCAATAGAATGGCCCATCAAATTTTCGTCATGCTGGGATATTATAGCTTCTATAGCTATATTGATAGCATTAATGAGAAATATAGAGAGTTTATCAAAACTAGGATGCACAGAGACGAGGGAGTAGGAGAGAGAGCTACACATAAAAGGTCAAAGGCCTCTTGCTGCTTTTCTTTCCACTGGAAAAGAATCATCTCTTCAACTAATTAAGCGCTCAGAGGTGTTGGTAAATTGTGGAATAAATTGGCAATAGTATCCACCATCCCTATAAATTGTACATCACAAAGAGTTTTTAGTAAGGTCATCTTGTAAATGACATAACTTTGTCATTTATCAGGGATAACCCGGCCTTACTTACCTTATGGCCCAAAAAATCCATTCTACTTAAAAAACATTTGGAAGGTCTTAACTTCAGAGAAGCTTAACGTAATTGTTGGAAAACCTCCCTTAAGTGCTAGCTGAGTGGTAAAAGTCCACAAGAAATGTGTTATATTTTTCAATATAGACTAAAGCACAAAAGCGTTTTAATCCCCTATTAACACGTTTAAAGCTCTTTGGAAGGTAGCAGGAGAGTTGAATATTCATGTAGCGTCTGAATAGGCTTATTAATCCTTCACTAGAGATGAGGGCTTATTTTTTGCGGTCATTAGGGGATAAGTCAATCTGCCTATACCTTCTGGCGAGGTCCATTGCCAAAAATCCTAGGATAATGACATTAAATGTATGGAGTCATCTATAAGAGGTAAGGGATAACTATCCTTTTGAGTAAAGGAATATAGTCATGATAATCCATGACAACTCGATGCCTAACATCTTTTTCTTAATTAACAAAAGTGGAGATGCACAAGGGCTTATTGATGGTAAAAGTAGCTAAGCTTCTAGTAGTTGTTTTGTTCCAGAGCTACTTTAGCTTCCTTGACTTTAGATTTTTGGTAAGCTTAAGATTCAAATAGGGAGGGTGATAATCAGTTTTGACTTGGAAAATTACTCCTGAATCTTCTCATAATCAACTGTTCCTGATGAAATATCGCTATATTCCTCAAGGAGGGCTTCTAGATTCTGGCGTTCATTAGGAGTGAGGCTGTCCCTAATCTTACTTTCAACCAGAGTTATTGTGGATAGGGGATCAAACCTTATATATTGTAGAGAACTGAAACTTCTTGCATCTGCGATTTTTTAATAGGACAGAGTTTTGCATAGGCTATAAGAGCATGTTGAAGAACTTGATGGGCCTGATTTGTTAAATTTCAAATAAAATGGAGATAGAATTCCATAAGCGGGGTCTAACATTTTAGGACAGATCAACGCCTCTTTGACAGAAAAGCTAGGATGTCCATATAACTCCAAAACTTTGTTACGTGGAATGTGAATCTATATTACAAAATCCACAATAAGTTGAGAACTAGGTAGTATATTAAAGGGATGGGGACGTACAGAGGTATCATATCCTCAGCATCCACAGCCTCAGGAGGTAGCTTAGTTTTACACGTCAAGGTTTTATACTGTATTTTGCAGATAAAGGAGGTATATTTAGCAAGGCAGGTACATATTTTCAGGGCCCCTTGTTTTTTTATTGGGTGATCAAATATTAGTGGTATCTAATATCCCAAGGGCGAAAGGTATTTTCTTTGTGATTAAATATGCAAATGAACTTCCTTGTTAGTCGTACTTTAATGAGCAATTCATAGTTATTATTTTATTAACATAATAACAGGGGTGGTAATCAAGAGTTTTCAAAATCGGAGGAGTAAGGCAGAGTACTCTCTGATTTCCTTAGTAGACTTATTCCCCGCCGTCCCATAATCAGCTTTGTAAGTCAAGTCTTGAGCCATTTTGATTTCTGTATAAGTCAGGAGGATATAACGCTAACTGGAGAGCTAGTATCAATTGTAGCCAGGACACTAATCTTTTGAACGACTACTTTCCATCTGTACACCAAATATCCGAATTGAGAGCTAAAAGCTAATAAACATTTGTTAGGTAATTGTATCAAAGCGATGGAGAAGTGCCTCGGCTAAGTTTGGGGTTTTTCAATGTGTTTGAAGTTTTGTTGGTTAATGCTTGGTTAACACTAGAGGAGCTGATGGTAAGAATTTATTTGGGTAATTGACCAATATAAAAAAGGAAAGCTAAAGGTCTTATTTTCTTAAATACTAAAAGAGGTGCTTTAATTCCAGCAGGATCAACTAATACAAAACAACCTGAGGTATTGAGCTTAGATCTAGAAGGTTGAGTCGCTTGAGTGTCATCAGGTGAGGTAGCCTCTTATCCTATTATGAATGGTCTTTGCTGCCTTCTGTTGGCTAAGTTGACGGCAGAATTTTATGGTGTAGATGAATTTGCAATATTTATAAAATGACTTGGGTGTAGGCGAGTCAGGGGGCATTACTGCTAACACTTATGACCGAGAAATATTAGGTCAGGGTGGTCCAGTAGATCTAAACAGATCGGCAGGAATCTCCATGATGGCTTCTTTGATATTCAGGAGAGATGTAAGGTTGGGTTTACAGCTTTAATATAGAGTAGGATGTTAGGAATATTTTTGAATGCCAATAAAAAGAGGCGGTGATAGCACCATTTAATGTAAGCTGATTCCCTGAAACCAATGTCTGCGCCTTAAGCTAATAATTTTGAGAGAACATATTGATGGATTCTCCCTAGTTAAGGCTGATTCCCATAAATGTCTGTTTGTGGTTAGATATTGTTTAGTCACTACCATACTCCGAATGAAGAACAGCCTTGGCATCATTCCAGGTACAACAGTATCTCAGATGGAGTACCATTATATCCTGGGCCACGCAGCCAAGGCAATATGTCATGTGCTTGAACCATTGGTTATTAACAACTTCCTCCATTACACTTTCATAATTAAAATAGGAAAGAGAAAAAGCTCCCTCCCCCTGGGTTTTACTTTTTCTTAAAAAAGAGCTTAAACGTGCCTTTTGGAGGATTCTGAGGTCGAATGACATGAATATACACTGGAGGCTCACTCTTAAAGAGGAAATGGTATCTCAAGAATATTTGTGGGGGTGGAGAGCAACCACTCTACTCTGCAGCTAATTTACATCTTCAATAACTAAATACACTAGCTCATTGGCGGACCAAAGGCCGTTTTGTGGCGAAGAGCTAGATCAACTGCTTATTTCATTCTTTAAACTGGCAGTCATGTATCAAAGTTCAAGTTGATGATGCTCAGTGGCGAGCATTCACTATTTTGAGCCTCATACTATGGCAGGTAGGTTAAGTAAAGGTTTCAGTCTTCCACTATGAGTTCCCAGAGAAACTTCAGGGAGGAGAGGCACTCCATCACAAGTGAGTTGTGCTCCTTGAGCTACACGTCCTAGTTGGACAATGGGATCTTTGGATTTGTTGGATTAGCAACTGGAGTCAATCATCAGGAATTTCAGGATCAGTACTAGGACTGGGAGGGCTGAGAGGTCCCAGTGGGCCAGGGGGTCCAGGGGACCCATGTTGGCCGGGAAGTCTGTTGCAACAAGGAACTTTGGGTTTTCCAGGCTTTCCCTGAGGACCAGCATAGCACAGCATCCCAAATGTTCTGGTGGAACTAATATTGTCCTGAGTATCTTAAATATCACAAATAAATTTTTCAAGGAAGAGAAAGCATCATTTATGGAGGATATAAATCTAACAATTTTGGTTTGTAATCCTGTAGTATAATCTCCAATACAGTCTATGTACAATGATTTCTAATTTGCTGAAACAATGAAGAACTTAGCCATATGAATCTCTTGATTACTTTATCAAGACGTGTTAACACAACTTGAATCTCATAAATGAGGTGCCAATCTTCTGTTATGGAACTTTGATTCTCACTGCCAAAGTTAGAGGCAGACTTAAAATTATAGAAGTTGCGAATTAAAATTTTCCAATATCTTTAAATAACAAGTTCTTGATGATGGAACCCAGATACATGTAATAGATGGTACAGGTGGATGCACAAATTGACACAAATAATGCTCCAAACATCCTGCCTCAACGTGATTTGCATCAATTGAGGAACTGCTGGTTAAATCCATCATAGGGCCAGTACTGCGATGGCTCATCTTCAATTTGTTTGAACTTTAGAGGACAAAGGCCCCAGACAGGAGGAGCTAGAGGGCCTCATAAAACTTTGATATTTGTAATTTATACTGACTCGCGGAAGGGTTGGGAGGTTCACCTCCATAGATTCAGGTAATAAATGTTGCGAGTTTTCATTTCTACTATGTGCATACCAACTGCCCACTCACTGAGGCGACCAACATCACAATCTGATGGGGTGTCTGATGCCAAATCATTACCATTCATTGTAATTATAATCTCGCTGGGAACTCAGGCTGTACCTGGCAGGGAGCACCAGTTTTTTCATGATGAGAAGGATATAATTCAACCATCCCTATAGAGTCCAGGGCAACCAAAGCCCCAGGCAACGGATACTTAAAAAGTTATACTTTTAACTATCTTCAATCAAAGGAAAAACGTTTTGAGTGGAGGATCCAGATATTTCTTCACTATCAGATTGTAGCAAGCCAGTATTTACATCATTAGAACGTAAGCTTTATTTTTTCTCAAACAGAATTATACAGGAGGTCAGGGAATTATTCTCAGGGAAAATCTCCAAGTGCTTCCAAGCTGAGATATATACTTCTTTGTATTTGGGGATACTGTAACATTCTGTACTCCTGTTGAACCGTATTCAATCACCTAGATCAGGTTTGGACCTCAATATCAAGAGTCTTCAATAAAATAAAATTGGGGATTATCCCAACAATAGTTTTGACCAAACCTTTAGCTTGTGATTGAATATCATCGTCAGAGTTACTTGAATCTTCAATTTAAGCCAAAATCCTAACAAACACAACCATCTTGAAAAGTTTTTATAGACTTATGTTGGCCCCATTAATACAAGAGGATGTTTTACACACAGTAAAGATGAGATAGACGTGTTTAATCTAAAAACATTTGTCTTGAAAACTCAGATAGCCTAAAACCTTAGATTATCAGTGCTTTGAGTTGAAAATCTATTGGAAAAGAAGCATTAATTAGACTATCATAAGCGTAAGTTATCATTTTTTCTTTCTAATTCACCAGTTTTATTTTCAATTTTAATAGGTTTGAACAGTTCAATCCCATATTTGCTCTTATTTGCAAAATATGATTATTCACTCTGAGTAGATTATATTTTTAAGCTTAATTTTGATTACCAGCCTCTTATTTTTTAATGACTTTGAGAAAACCAGAAATTAATATTTGGTGGCTAATTTGAATAGTAAGCCCTTTAGACCCATCAATTATATTTTAGTTCAATTGATGAACTCTTTGATCTTTCCTGATTTATCAGCATAATCTGATATCATTTCGCCTTGAAACTATCTTTGTAAGCTCACACACTTCAAAATTAGTGATACAATAATTAGTTTTTGTAAAAGATGGAGCTCCCAAGGCCCAGCCCGACACCGGCCATGAACCCAAACCCCCAGATGGTAGTCACTCCCATAAGGGAAAAGGCAATAGCTGTACCAAATCCCCAAGACTCCTATCTGGGCAGGTGGCCTCTTTGGGCACACTGGGCTGAGGTGCGACGAACTGGACTCTGTCACCTCAGGGCCATTCTGGTAACCGCCATCCTGAAGGGATGGGCGTGGGATGAGGTGTGATGGACAATTATATCCTGCTGGCCTCTGGTCACCCGCGCCGCAGCTTTTGACAAGCTCCCCAGCCAACTTCCACTGGGCAAGGTATTACTCTCCACCAGGGAATCTCTACCCCAAATGTTCTCAGGATGTCCACCGCTTCTTCACTTCCTATATTACTGCCATTTGCCCTGAACCAACATGCGGAATGAATAAAATACAATAAAAATTATATTAAATAAAATTTGTCTAGCAAAAAGTGGTCTTTATTGGGGTGAACTCAAAGTTTGGAATAGAATTCCAAAAAGAGATCCATTAAAGCGACCTCACTTTGAAATATTGCCTAAAAAAGCTAAATGCATTGTTGGTCATGAGGCGCATAAAAGCCTCTGATATTAAAGGCGTCCCAGAAACTTGTCAGCAAAATGTCAAAACCTCAAAAACGTGCAGCCATCTATATATTTATTAAAATAATTTTTCTGCTATTGACCCAATTAGGAAAACCTCATCAGAATAACACTATTACAACAATCAACATACCCAAATCTCACAATTCCCTACATTACAAGATTCATGTATGATCATTGACTGTTACATCACCCTCTTTTAATAAGAATTCTGGTGGATATGAACTCAGATTGTCAAGGCAGGCGTGTAGCAACCAACAGCTTTTTCAATAGGGGACCTTTTTCTGTGGGCAGCCTGGGGAAGTCAGACGCTAGTCCAGAGACCCCAGATCAAATCAAGGGGTTCCCCGGAGGTCTCCTGATGAGCACAAGAGTCCATCAACTGCCAACAGTCTGGCCCACCCCAAGCTCCCCACCCTCTTCATTGGAAGGCCCCAAAAAACCAACGAGAATATCAATGGCTCACAGCAATGCTCGGGGCATTGACCACGGCCATCTTGTGGGCTGTCTGGAACCACATTTTTCCTAGGTAAGGTTGAATCTAGAATAATGTAACAGACGGGGCTCCAAAGGCCCAGCTCTCCACTGGCTTTAAACCCAAACCCCCAGATGGGGGTCACTCCCATAAGGGAAAGGGCAATAACATACAAAACACCAAGACTCCTATCTAGTTGGGTGGCCTTACTATCACTGGGCTGAGGTGCTGCAAACCAGCCTCTGTTGCCTCGGGGCTACTCTGGCAACTGCCATCCTGAAAGGATGGGTGCAGGCTGAGGTTCAGCAGACAATGATGTCCTGCCAGCCTCTGGTCACCCGTGCCACAGCTTTTGAAAAGCTCCCTCAGCCAACCTCCACTGGGCTGGGGTATTCCAAACTTCATATGCTGCCAGAACGTTATCAGATCCCTAGTTCAGCCAACCTCAATGGTCGCATCAGGTCCCAGTTGTCAAGTAACCAACACTGTAGGGAGATAGCGACTGATGGCCAACCCTAGACCTGAAGCGAACGTCACCACAAAAGTCTGTTGGGGCTTCCCTCCACCAGGGAAATGGTTGGCACTAAGGGGACCTGGCTCAGCAAACTCCCTCACCAATGGACAGTCCGTCTGGAAAGGGGATGGCCATCCAGCCACACTGGACCGCGCGCCCTTCCATGTTTCAGTTGGAGAGAGCACCTTCCTGGTCAGGATAGGAATAACATTGTCAACTGGGGTGTGGGAGGGGGGCGCACCACAGCCAAGCACTTGGATGCTTCCTTATGTTGGGTGGGCTGATTCTGGCAGCTCAGTCCTGATTACTCTCACCATTAATCTTTTTTCTGCAAGGTGCCCAGAATTTCTCCAGGCTAATTTTCCTGGGGCTCAAGGTAACTCGCCCCAGAAAGCCCTTGTGGTGGTAGCCTCCCACTGCGGGGCCCCTCTTTGAGAAGGGGCCCTTCTTTAGCAGAGGGTGATGTAATGATCAGTTTCAACTGATCGTTACATTTCAGCTTGGGTTCAGATTTTTCGAATCCTGAGTCAATTTGTTTTAAAAGATTTTTGTGTTTGTCAGGTTCAGGCGCTGGGTTGTGCTTCATTTGAGCTATTGATTAGGCTCTTGCAAGCCTAATCAATGGTTTAGGCAAGGCCCTGGAAGAATTACCTTTAAGTTCAAGCCTCCGACAATTCTGAGTTCTCTCTATTGAAAACCATCTCATGTGGGTTTCTCTGGTGGCCTTGGGGCCGCCCTTACCTTGTATTACCTGGTGATCTGGATCACAACAAGTATTTGTCACAAAAAACAAAAACTTGGGTTTTTGGGGTCCCCCTCACTCCGATTATTCTGTCTTTTTCCCTTGTTCTGTTTGCAACATCAGATTATTAAGATCCTATTTGTCCGCAACTCTTTATTTGATAATAATAAAATAAGGGTAATTATGGGGTCTGCAACCTTGCTTACTTATTTCATTTTTGTCTTGCTTCAAATTTACTTAATTCCAATGTTAATTGGGTTAGTTGCATGATGCACTAACACCTACCTTTAGAACTCAGCTCACAATGGACATTAAGCATCAATTGCGTCAAACCTAAGGTAAATGGTGACCAGAAACTTGGACGTTTTCAAACATTACAGTTTTGATATAAAAATTTGACTAAAAAATATAGGGACACTTGGGTGCTACTAGTGGGTCTTACAGCATTTATTAAGTTGCACCTATTTATTCTAAATCTACATATTGTACTGAGGTTAATATGTATGTCAATCTTTGTAATCAGCACAATATGCACTTAAACATGGACAGCTTGATTAGGAATCACATAATGCTAATAAGAGGACTACAAAAGTCCCAATTAGTAGTTCATCAAAGTCATATCCACTTAGTATTTTTTTTCTCTTTTAATGTTGTTCATCCGCTTTATGACGTAGCTCATATTGGGCTAATCTTGCGACAATTTCATACCTTTGTGGTGCCAATGTTGCAACTAAAATCCTCTCAATAATAAGAGAATTTTTCTTACAATTAGTATAAAAGAAGTTTTATTCAATAAGTCAGTTCAAGGGCTATTTTTATTGGGCATAATTATGAGACATTTCCAGGTCCAGAAGAGGATTGTCATGGACACATTTATAGATGAGTATGGCCAAGAAATGTCCCAGAGGTATAATGTACCAGCATCTACTTGACTAATAAAAATCATAATCAAACAATATATATCAGCTCAAAATTATCTATTATCATCTCTTATCTCATTTCTGTTCTTATATCTATCTGTTGAGCACCCTTGTGGTGTTTATCTGTGTAAGATTTTCTGAAAGCTACCAAAAGTGATCCTTGGGCTCGCGTTGAGATATTGGATATGACCAAATTATCTCGCCTGACCAAGATTATAAATATTCTTATCCATAAGGGGACGAGGCCATTCAGTAAATATGAGATTTATCATTATATATACGATGACTATTGTTTAGTGAATTATCCTAAATAAATATTTAAAATTCACCGGGTTTTAATCCACCAAATTAATACTTTTTCATCAGAATTGTCTCAACTAAAAACAAGCAATTAGATTTTCAAACTAAATTAATAATATAATTACTTGTAGGATTCATTCAGGTTTTTCGCCAATTGACTAAGGGATTAATTGAGTTTCTAGATGATTGATAACGCCTTAATAGCAACTGGTGTTTAAACGTTTTGGGTATTGCGACCTGCTGGTTATGGATAAGAGTCCTAATACAAAAACAGGTTGCTAACCTGATAAGAGTGAATCGCTGGGTCTGAATGAAGACGTTAGGACATGTTATTCATTTCAACCCAGAAAAGGGTTGCATTTGATTAAGGGAGAGAACTTGACCAAACTGATGAGGTAGATCATTGTTTCATGCGCTATCCTAGAGGGAGATTTCCATTGACAATGGCTGGTGTTTCTCAAATGGGGCGCTAACAGAGAGTTGGGTGCTGAATTTTCTACATGTCCTTAAAAATCTACTAACTGAAGAAAATTTTTTAGTCTCATTTATGTTTGGTTTATTATACAATTGGTGTATTTTAGATAAAACATGTGACTAGAGTAGAGGTCAGATATCCCTGAGCTAATTAGTACTATTAAGTTCTCCGCGGTTCCTGATTCTAAATAGTGAAGAACCTCTTAATCTAGTACTAGGCTAAGTTCTACCAGAAGTAAGGGACAGAAGTTCACCAAGAAAGCCACTGAACTATAATTGCTGGATAATTCCAAGGAGAGACCTCTAGGCCATAAATTAGGAGTCAAGTTTTAAGAGTACAAATTACCTTAGATACTCTAAACCTGCTGCCAGTAAATTAATTCTGTTGACATCCAAAAGTAGCCAACTTCAGAAGAGAAGTAAAAGGGGAGGGTTTTCTTGTTATTTGATGAGTTTATTCTGTACCTTTACCAATTTGGTTGAAAGAAGTTTGTTGTACTTGTTCCAAAAAGAATCCTAAGCAGGAGAGATATTTTGTTGTGAACCATATAATTGGATACTAGACCTCATACTAGAATCAATTACCCACATATTTTATCAACGAATATTGTTTGCACATATAAAGAACCTATTCTAGAAAACATAAGGAGCTGAAGCAATTTATAATCAATAAAGAGATAGCTTCTGAGTTTGATAGCGGCGCTCATTCCAGAAGAGGAAGTTTAGTAGACAAAGCTCCATAAATTTTTACAGCATATATTGCCTGCATCAAGAAATCTTTTTGATTATAAAGGAAACATATTACATTGGAAATGAGAGTCTATATATCTAATTATGCCCTGTGAGATTTAAGCAGAGAGACTATTTAAAGACTCTAACTATATCAAGGATATTAGCAGAGCCATTTTTCCAATACAGAGCAGGTGTAATTTCTTATGCGATTTTTACCCTAGAATTTGTCTATTAAGCTATTTTGTTCTGCACAAGAAAAGGAAAACTTAACAAACTGGTGATCACTCAAACCTGATCAAACTACTTAATTTGAACACTCAGGACCAAAACCAAGAAGATTTTGCAAGGATATTGCAATAATGAGATGGAGCAAGTAATAGAGTTATCACTGAGTAATATAAAACCATGCACCAGGACACAGTCAAATATCTTATTCCATTGATCTAATCACAGTACTAGGAAGGCGTGTGGCTTCATAAAGCCCAAAAGTTTTTCATATGAAAGTGTAAAGGAAATGATGAGCACTTTAGTTTAAAGATTTAAGAATCGTAAGTCTCAAATAAACCCTATTTTTCCTGTTTTTTATATTTAAAAGCTTAGGCACTCAAGAAGTAGATGAGCTTGAAGTATTTTGAGGAGAGCATGAAAACCCTTACCAGATGTTTTATGGACAGTCATGAAACCAGAAAATTACTAGTTAGCTTTGTTTGACCTTCAATCAAGCATATACAAAAAAAATTGCCAAACAAAAATTGGAACTCGGGGAATTTTACCATGTTTAGGTAGAAAATTATCTTTATGATCTATTGTACTGGAAATTGAATTACAGTTTTTGAAGTCTATAAGGCCATTGTATCCAATAGCAAATATACCAACAACATACATTAAAGATCAAATAGATTAGTAGATGAACTTTATTTAGGAGTCCCAAAGGTAGCGCAGAAACCCTTGTTTAAAACGGATCAATTCATCATTGTGTATAAGAGGTTATCACTACTTTCAGAATCTGGAAGCTCAATTGATTACTTGTTGTCCCAGTCAAAGTACCTAGCTGAACAGGCTACTTTAATCCAAAGAAAGCACCTAGACTTGAAGTTGGAGCATGTTTGATTTAGATTATGTCCAAACTGAGTTAGGTTTCACATAAAAACATTAAATACATTGCTGCTTTGCCACTAGTTTTATATAGGGACTAAAAATGCTCAGATTAGATACAAGCTGTCTAGAATCTAGTTAATTGTGGCAGGTTTGCAAGCCAAAAACGCTGAACTTAATTGGAAAAGGTTTAAAACTCAGAACCTAAGTATTGACAACAAATTCACAAGAAGAGAGTTTGGCCAAAGATATCAAACACATAATGGCAAAACAAGACTCAAAAAAAGTAACGTGACAACCTCATAAAAGAAGTCCTATCCCTCAAGGAGAAGAGTTACCAATGCATGACTAGATGTGGGGGGAGGGAAAAGAAAGCTCCAGTCATTTAGCAAGAACATTGATCAGTAAATTTAAAGCCTAAAATAAAGAGCCAGAGTCAAGTAGTTTGGAGCAATATCACAAAGCTGAGACTTCTGTGGATCGATACTAGTGCTAAAACATCACTCTAAATTTGTTCTTTGACTACATTTTTGACATCTATCCCAACCCCAAATACTACTAGTCAACCCAAGGGCCATTTTGATGAAAGATTTGTTGAGACACCCAAGTACTGGAAGAATCGCAGCGTCATCTAATCTTAAGTCAGGCCAAGATGAGTTCAAACCTCTAAGTCTGCCAAAATTTGATAAAGATGGGAGCATTTGCAAGTTCATCAAACTATCTTTAAAATGTCCTCGCAAAGGTCTTTAAACCATTTAAAGGTTCTTACATTAGTTACTTACTTGACTACCACAGCTGTGACCTTTTCATGCCTTTTTTAGCTGATGGATGATTGTATTTGGATGCCAAAGACGCTGTGATACAAAAGTCTAAAGGACAAGAATAGCTGTATGTCCAAAAAACCACTCTTTACATTAATTTAAACAGATCAAGACTATAAAAGATTTTGCTGACAAGATTACTCAAAGCTTTAGTTCAAATTTGGGTCTAACACAAAGAACAATTTTGACAGAAAAATTGCTATGGCGCATGAAGTCAAGACCTATCATGATTTACACCGCATCATGATACCTGAATTTATATGAAACATGTGATATCAAGAGCTTACCAATTACTTGAGACTCTGTACAAGAATTTTTTGAGGCCCCTAGATGGCCAAATAATCGATAAAAATATAACATTTGGGGTTGAAGAACAACTTTACGTCTGTTTAAAGGATAAAAACCCATTCTAAACCAAAAAGTGTAACAAAACCACAACAAGGCCCTATTATATGCCACAATTGTGGTTAAAAAGATAATTTTGCAAATCAAAGCTACAGACGGATGGACAAGAAGACCATGGTTATGTGCCATAAAGGTCAACAAGTAGGATAAATGGGTTAAATACAGTTGGGTTAGCGGCTAAATGCTCTAGCTCCACCAATGTCCTACATAACATTCCCCCTGAACCTGGAAAACTTTTTATGGCAGATGACATAATTGAAAACAATCTACATATTGTGGCTAATGACGTTCTAATGGTCACCACTTGTGGTAAAGGAAAAAAAAGTAAGCGGTAGAAATTACCAATAAGACTAAGTAAAAAGATTAAACCCTAGGCAAAGCAGATCATTAACCATGGGTTAGATCTTCACGTTTGACGTTATACCAATTTGCTCTTGCTCCAGGACGTACAAGTGGCTATATAAATAAAGGCCTTAGCAGATAGCTTTCCTGACATTTACTCAAGTCTAAAGTCACATCTGGAGTAGGGCAACAACCATAAAATTCAAAAATAAACACTTCTGAAGCCTATTACAAATGTATATATGTTGATATTTGTGAACAAGATCCAAGTTTGGACCATCGTTGATAGTGGAGATCCTTTCAATATTTCAAGTAGAAATTTAATTAATAAGTTGATGATTGAGTCTGATGCGGTCATTTTTAAAGGTATTGCATGGCAGGGATGCATATGACTAAGTCACTTAGTACACAGTACCCTAACTCTGAGTTTCAGATTTATTGTAGTGAAATTATACGCAGTTTGCTGCTGAACACAAACTACATTATTATGATTGGGACCAATTTCCTTAGAAGACTTTAAGTGGTCAAAAGTCATACAGACAACACTTTCACCATCTTCAACTAGACTATCCCACTGTACTATAACGTGTATGTGAAAGGTAGATAAAGAAGCCCAGCCTATCAATTAATCTGCCCTACAAAAATCGAATAATCATGTTCAAGTATGTCAAAGTATGATAAAGAGTATGTAGTTGCCCACACAGATCAGTGAGTCAAAGGTAACTCTTTACTAATCCAACCTGTTGCCGTGCAGCTGTCAAGTTGTCATTCCTACCAGATTAACACTTTTTTAATTACAAAAGATTTTAAGGTGAAGTATATCACCATGGTCTAGATCACAAATTGAACCAAACATTTATAAATGGCATAGCCATTCCCATCACCGAGAAATCCATGTTTTATGTACAAATCTATAAGAATATCCTGTCACAATTAAGAGGCATCACATATTTTGCCTTAATACATCTATTTCATAACTTAGAAACTAAATAGTTTCAAAAAGAGTTGTGAGCCCATGAAAGTTTAGGGATACCCGCAGTTATATAGTTGGTTTGATGATGTTATCCTAATGGCTACTTTGGTAACCTGACTGACCCAAAGAAGAGTTAATTATAGAAGCTATTTATAAAATCAATAGATATATTTGTGCAAAAATATTTTGGCCTATGATGTGCTCAAGGCTTCATCCATATTATTGATATTGGAGATAACTCAATTTAATTAAGCCCAATTAGACGCATAGAAGCATTAGAAGTTTTCTTGAAGGAGACTTAAAGACTTCTCCAATTGCGACATACTAGTGTAATCATAATAAGCCTTTAGCAGCGCCAATTTCAAAATAAAAAAGGAAGAAAGCAATTGGTTCATCATTGATTACCAAGAACGAATCAATACTAAAAAGGTAGATTTATATTCTCTTCCATAGATTAATGATGCCTTGGGCAGTCTAGGGTGTGAAATTCTTTCTACAACGGATCTCATTTGCAGTTATTGGAATATTGACATGCCTAAAGAAGAGAGCATATACTGTGAAGTAGTAACCTAAGAGTTCCTGTTTCAGACAACAAGGATGTTGAAAAGTCTATGCAATGGCCTTAATAGGTTCCAGAGAGCCATGGACACACTTTAGGGGATCTAAAGTTGACATGAGTACTCGTGTACTTTGACAACCTCAATATTTTCAGTCGCACCTTTGATGAAAACTAGAACGCTTTGAAGAGTTAGCAAAAATCTTACAGCAGCAAACTTTAATTTTAAGTCCAGCAAGTGCCAGTACTCTGAATATTGATCATAATAGCTTTTTTCATGATTAATAAAGAAGTACTACCGATGCAACTTTCTAAGTTAGACGCCGTATATAAGATGAAATGGCCCAAGTCAAAGTATGACACTCAAGTTTTTACTAGGCATCATCAGCTACTAAGGGTAATTTATTGCCGATTATGTGTAGCTTGTGGAGTCTCTATTATATACACATGAAGATAAGGTCCCATTTAAGTGGAGTTTGGCTTGCCAAGAAGCATTTGATCAGCTTTAATTGTCACTATTGGTGGCTTCAGTCCTATTATACCCATACTTTTTATTTCAAATTTATTTTCCAGACTTTCATCACTCATGGCAGATGGAGCCATGTTGTCTCAGATTATTAAGTACGTCAAAGAACATCCTGTCACCTTCACTAGTTGGATAAAAAATGTCCACTAGAGAGATTATATAGTCGTAGAATAAAAATCTTGGTGGTCATATGCGCTTACAAGCAATTTAGTATTTATCTTCATGGTACTCACTTCACTGTTGTTACTGACCATGCGGCTTTAAGGTTGTTTAGAAAACTTGAAGGAGACTGAGGGCTGATTTGCCTGTTGGTCATAAAAACTAAAACCCTATTATTTCATGATTAAGCATCATACAGGAGTAAAGCATCATACGCTGATTACTTATCCTGTCGCCCACTGTTACTATGCTTAGCTGGGCCGCTGATGAACTTTACCAGAAGATGATCAGAGGAGAGTTCTGATATGAGCCCAAAGAGATAATAAGTATCTTCAATATTATGTAAGGATACAGTAATTAGAGAATAGGACACTCTACAAGATTGTTGAAGGCAGAAGCACATCATTCATGAGACTATAAGCCCAAACAAATATTATGAAGGCCTCTCACAATTCTATAGGGAATAATAATTATAGAAAAAGCTGCTTCTCAAGAAATGTTATTATTGAAAGTCAAGCTATCAACACTCAGGAGCTAATATAGTGATGTGAAGAGTGTCAAGGCAAAAGACCGTTCAAAAAGAGCACTTCTCATCAGCTTGTAAGCTCAGGTTTGTCTAGCATACTGTGTCCATTTATGTTTTCTATTCCCTTCCGCTATTAATTTAAAGGACAATTACATTATTGTGTCTAGTGACCATTTTAATAAATGGACCAAGTTAAGCCATTTGTGAAGTAGGAGCATTTACTACAATCAAGTTAGTCCTTGAAAATATTATTTAAAATCACGAGTGTCTAAAGTTTATTGTGACAGATACTGAAAGTAAATTCACCGTTCATGTCCTTAATAAGATCAACCAGTTAATGAGTGTGAGAAGCGTGCTCTCCAGTCCCTATTACCCATAAAATGGGACAGTTAATAAAGTAAACGGGATTCTGGTAGGTGTCATTTTTTAAACTAACTTCAAGAAAACCATCTTAATGGAGCACCTACCTACGCTCAACCATGTTGGATTACAACATCTCCTATCATTTGACTACCAGGAGATCCTAGTTAAAGCTACTATACGGAAGACATCAACCTTACTACCACTGTTTTAAACAATTCTGGATGTCCCTGGAAAATTTGCTTCAAAAAATCAAGGAGTTTTCTATAATCTATATAGGTTTCAATCTCAGCCTCCAAAAAAGTTAGTATGAAAATGGCATGACATGAAAATGATAATAAAAATCTCTAGGAGTTGGACAAATTCAAAGTAGACAATGAGGCTCTGTTTTATAATACCCACATATCAAGACAATTATACAAGTTATAATATGTCTAGATATGCAAAATATAGAATTATTAAGAAAAATCAAATATCATTTATACAATTAAGGAAATTAAAACTGGTCATATATATAACTGTGTCCATGCAATTTTTTAAATTTATCAAGCTGGTCAATCAAGGAAAAAGGAAGAGAATTGGAAATAATAATAGGTATTAGTAATAAGGAAAAAAATTTAATAAAAAATAAAAAAGGAGAAAAAAGAAACAAAGGGTATAGATATTAATTTATATTTTTATATATAAATTGGAAGCTAGAAGTTATAAAATATAGAAAAATCACTGTATGCTCTTAAGGTGGAGAGGGGAATTGTGCTCCATTTTTTGGCAGTTTGGCTCACTTGCATTTGTCTGAATTATAGATTTTAGAGACAAAGCATACTAAAATAAAGCCAGACACACCAAATACTTTTTGTGGCAGAGTACCACCAAACAAGGGGAAGAAGGAACAAAACTTTAGATTGTAATCAGATCCAAGCCAGAAGAGGATACCCAGTGGTAGGATATGGATCCTCTACCACTGCCTCTCCATTTCAATCCCTTTAGATGAACTTTAGATAGAGGACAATTATGACTGTGTTGGAGTTGCACATCAAAGCCCCAATTTGAGTTAGCAAATAGCAAAACAGTCCATGGATTTCCTGGCCTATCATATGCCATGCATGGAGGTTTTCCAGGTTTTATTGTCATGTGCACATGACATCATAGTGGGGACCAACTCCAAAGATAAGGCTGGGTGCCAGGAGGCCCAGAAGGTGAAGTTACAGGCCCTCCCTGACCTGAGGCATACCCTAGACTAACGCTGGGTATGGGCAAAGTATGTCCAGGTTGGTACTAGTGGGGTTCCAAATGCCCAGCCCCTTACAACAGCCCAGGCGTTGAAACAAACAGTCTACATAATGAACTCAGACAGTTCGGTTTGGTTTGTTGAGGAATGGGGTTTGAAACATGTTCCATTTACAAAATCACACGTTTGGGTCAAATCCAACTTTAATTGATTAACAATTGAAGTCAGTTTCGGCATATTCTACCAATCTGGATGCTAGCGTGTGCCTATTGGTGGGTCAGTGCTTGGATCCACTTATACAACCCCTTATTCCCCCACCGAATTTTAAAGATGTCTTCCCTGACCAACATTCCTTATTGGTCAACTTCCCAATTAAACCTTTTCCCCATTTTACCGTTTTTATTTATGTATTTTCTAACAATCCTGTGCGCAAACCTCTTTGAAGAGGTCTCACGCTCCATTAACCTTTCCATTTTGGACACAATCAGATTATCACCTTATGCACCATTGGTTCGCCCAAGTACCCTCCAACCTGGGTCATTTACCCCTTCTTCCCATGCACACCATGATGTTTTTGGCGGGTTACTTATTGCATTTCTTTGCTTGAGCTATTATTGCTCCAGCACACTTGGATGAGCTCTAATAACTTTAGCACTAATGGCTAGTTCCCTGGCATTGGCCTTGTGTACCGTGCACTACCACGCTGGGAATGGGAGAGTTATAGACACTCTCCTTACATTTATCCTCTTTTGCCCATTTCTTTGTTCCCTTAATTGGTTCAGAATCGCTCCAGATTGGCCTACCTTAGATAGATTTTAAAATTTAAATTTTAAATATAATCTGATCTAAGCCACAATTGAGTGGAAAGCAGACGCCAAGGAAAAGATAATCAAAATAAAAAACAGATCTGTAATCATATATCTCAGTAGTTGCAAGATGGACATTATATACCTCTGTCCGCCACCACTCAATAATAGCAGAACATGCAGTAACCAACTGTAAGGTATCCACTAGAAAGAAGTCCTCATTTGGAGGTGAGCAAGGCCATCTTGAGGTAGATAATCATCCGCGTTGTAAAGTACTCAAAAAGTGGCCCTGAATGTCATATGGAAACCCCATTGTGCATGTTTGGGTGTATAAACCCGGCTAAGAACAATGATAAAAAGATTCTGAGTGAGATTAACCAGAAATCCATTACTTCATCTGTAGAATATTTTTGCATGAAGATATATTGCACCTATATGGAAGTGTCCTTAGCTTGAGCTTGTTAAAACAGGGCTAAAAGTTGTTACCATTTTGCCCTAACTTCCTCCAGAGGCTGGCCGCGTAAGGGTTATTTGCTGACCCTAAGCTTGCTGAATATGCCTGTTAGATTTTGTTAGTTAATTTAAATAATTAAACCCCTTTGATAAAACCAACAATGCTGATAAATTACCCCTTGATGGATCCCTTGATCCTTAACAATTTTTCAGCATAATCTGATATCAGTTCATATAAAACCGCCTTATTTTAGATCGCCTTCTTCTCAATTTAAAAGTTCTAGTAATAGCTATCAGATAATCTTTTATGCCCGATTAAGAGGCCACTTGGATGCAAAGTGGTCTTATGGCATTAACTTGGTTGAACCTCCTAAATTAGTGCACCAACATTAATGCGCTGAGTCGTGACTAGGTCAATTATTTGGAATCAACTAATAATGCACTTAAGCATGGATAGCCCAAATAGGGCGTGACTAGTGCTATGAGAGGCTTCCAACTTCCCAATTTGAAGTACATCATGTTTTATATTTGTTTATCTTTTTATTTAAATCTTTTGTTTTATTAAAATGTGACGTATCTCTTATAGGGCTGGCTTAAGGACTATTCTTTTTTAGTTATATGTCATTATTGCACCCAAATCTTCCCAAATATGAGAGTAAAATTGCCTTCAATTTAGCTGATATGATTGTCATTTAGTCAATCTATGGGCCGAATTGACTTAGGAATTACTCATGGTTATTGTCATGCCTAACAGAGGATTGGCATAATATTAATGAACTCATCCAATAGATGAGTTTGAAGGAGATGCTCAAGAGATATAAAATATTAGCACCTGGGCAATTAATAAAGCATCATTTAACTAATGGTCATTAAAAAATTTTTATATTTTACTAATTTAATATTTGCCATCTAACGTCCACCTGTTGTTCCTGCATGCTATCTATTGTCTATATTAGACAAGTAGTGTGTTAATTTACTTCTGAAAAAGAAAAATTAGCCATAAAACTTTCTGAGAAGTAGTTCCAATTGTCTAGGAGTATTTACTATCTTTGGTTACAAAGACAGAAGGTTTTGTATTTTTTATAGCCAGTAGACTTAAGAATGTGGAACATGCCAAAGGTAATTGGTTTTCTATCAAAAATTATCTGGTTATCTACTTTTCCTCTTTTGATTAGAAATTCCTTTATAAAGTGAGTACATATCCTCGATTTCCCTTGTCTAGTCATTTAGCTTGCACAATCAGCTAAAACTTAACAATGCTCAAGGCTGCAGATGATAATTAAGGACAAAGATGTATACATCTAAGATGTCTTCATCCTGAAATAGGACCCCATTGAGAAGTTTGGATCCTCAGAGCTGAGAACACACCCATACAGTACACTTTCTGAGAGAAAAGTTGAAAAATAACGCAGCTCATAAAAGGATGGATTGGGCATATAGCTGGCGGTTCTAGGTGCTATAACTTCTTCTTCCTTCGCAAGGTAAACCAACCAAGTTGAAATACTTACAATCAGCTTAGGAATGAATTGGCTAAACTCTGATTCACTAATGGAGCTAAGGATTAATTGGAAAACTCATCACACAAATCAAACACAAAAATTGACAATGGTCTTTGGGACTAAGGATTTCCACATAACTGCTTTAGACAAAGGCGGAGATTTAGACAGACATTGTCAATGTTGATGGGAATCTCAGTGTTTATATTCCAGTCAAGTTGAAGATGTTAGAATATTATGGTTAATTTAAATAATAAACCCTTGAGAAAACCATCAATTTAGATATTTTATTTTAATTAATGGATCCCTTGATAATTCCTAATTTATCAGCATAGTATGAATTTTAGTTCACTAAAAACAATTAATTTGCTTGCACACTTCCTGATTAGCGATGCAATAATTAGTATTGATAAAACAATTAGCTAAAAATATGGGGCCTACATGGATACAACAAGTGGGTCTTATGGAATTAATTTAGTTGCACCTGTTTATATTAATTCAATATCATGAAGTGAAGTGGATTTGTATGTTGATCATAGTAATCAGCACAATATGCACCTAAACATGTAGACTTAATAGGGAGTACCTAGTGCTATCAAGAGGCCTGCCAACATCCCAATTAGGGTTACGTCATATATTGTATCTGCTGAATATTTTTCCCCTCTTATAGTTGTTTGTCAGCTGTATGACTAACTCTAATTAGGCTGATCTTGGAGCAAATACATACTTTCATAGCGCGAATGTTGAACCCAAAATCCTATCAATTATTAGTGCATTTTTACCAAAAATACGGTTAAAACAATCATTATCTATTATTAGTCAATTAAAGAGACAAATTGATTTGTTTAAAATTAGTCTAAAACAATTCTAAGTCTAATGGAGGATGGGAATGGAATTAATTATAGTGATTATGGTCAGGAGATGACCAAGTGACATAAAATACCAGCGTTTGGCTGACTAATATAAACAATCATAATCAATCATTTTAACTTAAAACTATCTATTATCATCTCTTATATTGTCCTCTGTACTAATATCATATATGTTGAACTATGTTAAAGTGTTAAATTGAGTTAGACGTATTTATGATCCACTAAAGAAAAAGCTTAAGCTTATTTTATCGTCTGAATCTAAAAAAAGTTCCCAATTATAATGAACGAAATTTCCAGAGGAGCCCAAAGAGTCTTTATATTTTATTGTGCCCTGTGAGCCTCATAATGGCAGTGTACTGTAAGACTCTTTGCCATATTGATGATATCTCAGCAGAGCTATCATACCAACGAAGAGAATAAAAATTAATTTTTAGCAAGTTTTTATCCTCAACTATATCTTCTAAGTTATTCTGATCTGCACCATCAATAAAAAAATATAGCACCAGACACTTGTGTTCATAATTCCATATATTTTAATCAGACTTATTTCATTTAACAAAGCTAACTTAAAAGACCATCTAGTACTAAAAAAAAGCTAACTTGAAAAACACATGGCTTCCAATTAAATACCTTTATTTCACTAGGGTCCCCTCCATTTCCATTTATTGGACCAGGCAATATGCCCCCTCTGATTGGGGAAAGGGAAGAGGCCCCAAGAATTTCTAGTGGAAAAAATTGCAGTTGGGGACATACCTGCAATAAACATTGGGTATCCGCCACTCTTCTATTCTAAGATTTTAATATCCCCTAAAATAAGGAAGTTTTTGAATCTTCCACAACTTTTAGTTTGCCAGAGTTTATGAAAAGAAATTGAGAATATATGTGACAATCCACACTTGAACTAGCAGATTGAATCTGGATCCCCAACAGGAGCATATATATATTAAGGTCAATATGGCAGATAGCCCTTAAATGTTCTAAAGGTTATCTTTATAAATATTAAAGATGATGCAAGGATGCTGGAGCCCTGACGAGTTAGTGAGGTTCACAAGAGTGAACTGCAAAAGGGCCACCCACAAACTGTAAACTGTAATATGGCATAACAGTCTCAGAGCTCTGGAGAAGATATGCGCGTCCTGTCATCAGAAATATTCTACATCCCAGTTTTTCAATTCCCTATCTCTATAAACTAAGAACTCTGGTAATGGTATAGTGCTGGGTTGTATCAAAAATCAAACGTAAGTTGTTAATTCCGCCCAAAAAACTTTTTAAAATTTTTTCTTTTACAAAAAATTATGGCCTCCCTGAAGGAACACCTCAACCCATGGAGGGCCCACGCTTACTAATCTTGGTGATGATCATGGCAATCTCTCGGTTGGTACAGCCTTAGCCTCTCTCATCAAAGAAAATCCTAGGAATTATCCCCTAGGAATGTTGCAAACTACATCTGACCAAGAAACTGTGTATTTGGATTATCATCCCAAGTTAAATATCTAATTGTACAATTTGATCCGCCATAACTACAAAAAAAAACAAAATGCAAATATGGCTGATTCACCTATAGAGAAAATGATGATATTGAAACTGATGAGGCAATTGTTGCTCACCGCTATCAAGTGCATGTCAAAGTGAATTGGGGATTTGGAACTAGTGAAGATCTGGGATAGTTGGAATAGCCTCCCCCAACCAAACCAACTAGTCACCCCTCAGTGCATGCGGCATAGTCAAGACTATTGCTGGCGCTCATTCTAGCTGGTAGGATGGGAATGATGTTCATCAATCAATATTTTCTGCACCTTTCTCCCCATGGATCATACTCTCAAATCTTCAGAATGGTGGTGCCATGCAGGCTGTGTATGCTGTCTTGGGCATTGATATTTCCAGTGGAAGCCAAGTTTTTCCTTATCACATCAGTTGTCTGACAATTTTAAATACTACTTTTTTCAGTTTTTGTGCTTAATAAATTTATTTTATAGGACTCTACAGGTGAATGCAATGAACTTTGGGTTTTTTCTACTAAATATGTAAGGAATCTCAACAAAAATCGCTTATAGAAGGTATGACCTAGAGTTCTGAAATTCAGTAGGTATAAATTTATTATTAGACCCTTTTTTATAAAGATTGGGTGAGCCAGAATGTCCAGCCTATCAGAATTCTGAGATTCACATTTTAAAATAGTTATATTGTGGGTCCTTTTTTCAAGGGTTACACAAACATGTTGTATAATCATATTTGTAGATTACATAAGAAGCATAATACACTAGATATTATAATTTATCTTATTAGTTTTATTAATTTTTAGTTATTAAAATAGCTTAGTAAAACTAGCTGACTGTAATAGTAAGCCATCAAAACTGAAGAAAACTACAATCATTTTTATTTAGGTTATTGGATAAGAAATCATATAAAAATGACATTCTTTTCTATATATGTTGCAATTAAGTCATTTTTTGGTAAATCTTTAAGGAATTAAGTATAAATTTTATAATATACCATAGTATTATAGCTACATGGTGTTAGAAGAAAAAAATCATAAATTCAAAAAAAATTTACAAATTTAATTTAGTTTTAAACTATTCTTTTTTTAACAAAATCTTTATTTTTTTCCATGATTATGTACTAATAGTTTAAGACTTTTTTGTGATTAAAAATGTGCAATTCTTTTATCAATTATAAAAGAAAATAAAAATATATTATTGAGGATTGGTTTAATACTTCTTTAGTAAGTTTTGCCATTTGATACAAATCTTTTATTCCAGGATCATAAAAATTAAAAAAGGTTCATCAATAACTTACCATATATTGCTATTGTAAGAATATATCTAATAAAAACAAACTAAAAATTATTTAAAAACCTATGTCTTTTCCATCTTTCAACCATTAAATTTATAACAGTATAATCTAGCTCTATTCTTTGCATCACTCCTCTTATAGTATAGATAACCATCTCTCCCCTAAAGTATTTTCAGATTGTCATGCTCTTTATTTTGATTTAGCAAGTAGAAACTTAGTTGATTTATATCAATACTTGCAGTCACTTTTTATATATAAAAAAGTAGAATTACTTAAACCTAATTACTGAAAAAATAAATATTTTAGTTACATATAAGATATATAATAAGAGGAGTGGTAGAGACCATCTAGTACTAAAAAAAATAAGAGGAGTGGTAGAATAGCGGGGTGGTTCCTGCTCCATCTGAGTCAGGTTTTGACAGAAACGTCTAAAAACAGTACATGCTAAAAAACATGGTGTGGTATATGTCCCAAGGTCGACCTGCCTCATTTAATTTTTTTTTCTTTTTATAAGATATATAATTAAAATGACTACTACTAACAAGTTTTTAAAAAGAGTTTAGGATTTTGGCTACTGTATTCCCTATATATAAATTAAATTTGGAACTAAATGATTAAATAGCTTCTTAACTCTTTTTGTATATTAAGTAGGCTCAATTGTCATTAAAAAAGTCACTAATATAAAAAATCATAGAATGTTGTTTATTTAAAGTACAAGACACAAACCATAAGTAAATTTATAAGAAGTGGACCCACTATGGTCATAATCACTTCAATTATTAAAAAAGTAAGCTGTAGTAAAACTATCTATTGCATTATATATTCTTAAAATATTTTATAAGACCCTTTCTGGTTGATCAAAGATATAACATTTTCAGTCTTTCATTTCATTTTTTGAAATATAATGTTTATATAAGTCTAGAATATAATAATCTAAAGTATTAAGATAGAAATGCTATATATTAGTTCTCATTTAATGACAAAGATTTAAAAAATTATATCAAATATAAATCTTACACGTCTATATTCTGTACAGAGATTAGTGGTAGACTATTTAACTAATATATTTCCTTTGATATCACTTTTAGGTATTTTATTGAACTGATTTTGATATAAACAACTTTAAAACCAAAAGATTTTTACATTAATGTCCTAGGCTCCACCGCTTGCTGCTCCAGTATGAGGCAGAGTCAAAACCTCACTTTGCGTTTTCTGCCCTGTGGGAAATTACGTTCATATTGGCTTATCCAGGCCTCTCAAATCCTTGGGTCTCTGTTTCTCCTAAAGATCTTGACCTCCGCCTCACACGTTCCAGGTGGTGCCTCAAACCCCTGTTACTCTCTTGGAGAAACATGGGATATAACCTTTGGGTCAATTTATAAAAACTTTCACATAGAATGATACATCTTTATTAGAAAGGCACAGGTATAATAAAGTTACCAGAATTATTAAATTTAACCAAAAAGGAGTTTTTTAGGCTTTACCTGAAAAGTTAATGCCAGAACTGAGGCAACTATTTAACTGATATTCTAGGGCACCCTCTCCCAACAACTCACACACAGCTTCCAACAGGAAACAGTATGGTGGTCTAATTCTCTGGTTAACCACCCACATTCTCCCATAAATGATCAGTAAGGAGCTGATGGAAGGTTGAGAATCCTACATATCCAACCTCATCATAAAGTATATGGTCCTAAATGGGGCTCCCATCTAGGGGGACTTGTGAAATTGCTATGATACGCCCTCAAAATAAAAAACCTCCTTTTTGCTTCCACCATCACGTTGTTATTTCCTCTGCCAAAACCATTCTTTCTGGGGCCGTGTAGAGATTGGACATACTATATGTACATGCCTTTTTCAGTTTGATCACTCAAAATGCAAATGCCCCTCCATCGCAGGATCTGCAGACTCCAAGCCCACCAATACCAAAAAAATATAATGCCAGCTTTGTGACATTTATTCTCTTAGGGTACAATCCTACTTTTCCCTCTCCAAAGCCTGTTGCTAAACCAGCTCCTGAATTAGACAATCAGGTTAATTTTTATTCTGGAACCTCAAATACCATAGCCAATTAGGAAACAGTTTGGAGAATGACTTGTTATCAAAAAACTTCACATTTGCCCATCACACCTCATCCTTAAGATGAGAGTCTTATTTGTTACAACTTAAAAATTTTAGGTCTTACTGGCTGAGGTTGCTATAAAGTGACCACAACACTGAAGAAAATAAATCATTCAGATTTACTGGAATTTGACAAAGATTATAATACCTATCTTCTCCCTGGCCATTACACCTTGCAACCCTATGCCACGTCATTTCAGGGTGACCATCATCTCATAGTTGAAGTAGTCTCTTCCTCTTAATGTTGACCCTTTATAAAGATATCACAAAATTAGATGCGCTGCTGATGGATGGGCTGGCATACAGTCTTCCCTTCTGTTAGGATTTTGGGAAGCCCAAATGGCAAAAAATCTACCAGATGAGTTCCTCTTAATAATATCAGAAACATGGTTTTAATTAGTTGGGCATGATTGCTGGCTAATCACCTAGTTCTATATTAGTTTAACGTTATATTTGATGACTGGCGCTCCCCATTTAGGTGGGTTAAGCCCTTTTGAATTATTAAGATAATCCCTAAATAATGTTATATGAAGGTTGAAACTGGTGATTTATGCCAAAAATGTTGGCCAATTAATTACTAATCGTTCAGGTTTGGCAGAATCATAGTTCAACGCCAACTTTTTAAATATGGCATTGTGGGATTTCTGGGGGAAGGCTGATGTATAAGTTAATAATCTTCTGATGATGATTTCGCTGCCCCAAATCTGAGTACTGGCGACTTATACTTAGGATGTTCAATTATGTTTATAATAAAAATTTATATATGACTGATCGGCGAATTATGCTAAAGATGGTTTGAAATAATACTGGGTGTTTGGGAAGAACGGATTGGGAGGGAATTGGTGCTGTTGATGACTATTAATTTAGTGAGGTTCTGGCTTGGATGGCCAATGGGTTTGTATAGGTTAAATAGCCAGGGCATAAATAGTCATCATTACCTCCTAAATAAAGATCTCTCTCACCCATCTTTTAATAGTTGTTAGTAGTTTTTCAGATAGATTAAGGGAAGGAGGGACTGGAGATCCCTGAGGAAGGCGCATGGTGATGCGCCTGGTTTGGCCGACACTTCTAGCTCTCTACCTCAGGCCTACAAAAAAACCCCAACATGAACCTGGCCAACTGGACACCAACAACAAGGGGCTGATGGCCGTCAGCCATGAGGGCGGTGCAGCGCGGGAATGCCATAGCGCCCAAAATGGGGGATGGACTCGCCAGGGCATCCTAAGAGGGGCTGGCAAATGGTCATGAGGGAGAAGGAGCAAGGGCTCAGGCCGACCAGGAAGGGGGCTGAGGACTACCAGTGCACTCCCAAGAGGGGTAAATTTGCTAAGGCGAAGTTGTTGGTCTGCGTGTTGGTGGGTTGGGAATGGATTTGTAGGGGTTGGTACACTTATGAAGGTGAAACAGCAAGACCAAGCAGTATCCATATTATTTGGCCTGGAACACTAGCAGAGCCTACCATGGTTGGAAAAGCGATTTCTGACATCACACATCCTGCTGTGGCAGATTATAAAACCACTATGCCTTGTCTCGAATTTTTACTTTAGCAATAAGCAACCTTAGGGGATTTAAAGCTATTAATATTTAATACTATTGTTTAGTTTGTTTCACCATGAAACATTAGGTTAGTCTATTTTGAGATTTAATCTCAATATTGATTCTTTATAAAAACAATCAACTTTTGTATGTAGATGTTTTGAGAATTTGTCACCAATTAATAAGGATTTTTTGAGTTACTGAAGCATTGACAACGCTTTTCAAGGCAGTATATTACAATTTATCCTGAGTGATGTGACCTGTTACTAGATGGGTAAATGGTACCATTACTTAAGCAGGTTTCTAGCCTGAAAAGGTTAATTTGATGAGGCTGGTTGAAGGCGTTTGGACATGCTATCTCCAAATCCAACCCATGGAATGTCGTAATCTAGTTGGGATGGATTCTAACTAAGTGGATGACTTGTTCATTTGAGATGACTCATTCAGGTTAAGTTTAATAGCTACAGATGCCGTTCCTATCAAAGTGCCAACAAAAAAGTTATAAACTGAATACCCAATTTAAATCCTATTTTTTTAAAACAGACATTATAGTAATAAATTTAGATAAGAAGCAAAGAAAATTGAGCTCTTGTATAAGAGTTGAGGATAGATTTCTCTATATAATCAGTTCTTTGCTCAAGTACTCTTGTGAAAGAGTTAAAGGATAGCTTCCTTTGTCCAGATATATTTAAGCTTATAAAAGAAAAGTTTTCAGTACCTTCCTATAGGAGAATCCTGGCGAAATAATACCCTCCCTCATCAAAAACTCAACTGGATAGTTGTTTTCATTTATTATCATTTACCCTTAATATTTACAAAACCAATCAAAAAGGAACTTGTGCAGTAAAGATTAGAATGGTTACATTTGGTGCTCATTACAGGAGTAGTTAAGTTTTCTTGAAGATAGCACTTAAAAGTTATCTGCATCATAATTTATAGTACAAGAACTTTGGAAGTTGTGGACTGTACTGGAGATGGCGAATAAAAATACTTGGACTTGGCATCACAATCTAATCTGATTACCTTGTAAGAACGTGTAGCAAAAGCCAAGGAAGAAATAGAGCAGGTTGCAAAGGTAAATAATTATCAACATGGAAAGTCACCTCCTTGAAGGGGAAGGATAATGAATTAATCTTGTAATTAATGTTCTAGAAGGCTTCCTGGGAAGCAGAAAAAGAATAAATCCGTTGGCTCCAGAAAAGTTATTTTAAAACTTAAAGAGAGCAAAAGACCTTGAAATTTATAAGTGTAACTCTGCTCAGATGCAGGCAGATGTACCCAACAACGATGTAGATGAGGAAAATACTCTTAGTAAATTACAGCCTAAGAAATATACAGGGGGTTTTTGAAGAACTATCAGAGATTACTCCAAAAAATACCCAACCAGTCGTAAGGGTAACTGTTCAAGTATTTCCTATCTCAGTATGACTAAAGAATTCTGAAATAATCTGAAACTAACTGGTTTTTAGGACAACACACCGGTTCTTTTTTCCTGTTCAAAATGATGATGATCAGAAATGACGACTGTCAGCAAGTGTTACCAGTTATAAACAGTATATACACTAATTGCAAAATCTGATGTTGCGTAACCTCTACAGGGATAAATGGGCATATGAAGACGCCAAGGAAGCGATTATGAACGAGTTCTTTAGCCCTAGACAAATGGCTGGCTGCAAACAGGAGCTCGTAAGTATACAGTTAAGAAGGACAAAACCATAACTGCATTCTCTAGCCATTTCATCAATAGTGAAAATCTTTACCTGTGAAAATTTTCTCAGACTGATTCTTGTATTGCCATGAAGATGGCACTTTGGCCCTACTGAGACCTGAACTAAGCTAGGGATTTGCACTGGAGACCAAAACTTTGACTTTGCAATTGGTGGAGTATCTGAAGATGCTAGGTTTAAATATTCAATGTGACTAATCAACTCCCAAATTCATTCCCACCAATAAAGATCAAAAATAAGGGATATTTGATGACATGAATAGACTCTCAGAAACAAGTTACATCAGGGGTAAATCCAGATGTGCCAAAGTGGATGGATGAAACCAGAGCCGCTGACATAAATGTGGTTCAGCTTAATATTTTGTTACTTAATGAAGGGGGAAGAAGCCTAAAAATTAATTGGATTTTTGTCTTGCCTCAATTAAAGGAATCGAGCAATGCTTTGGGTAAAGATTCAGCATTCTAGATATGAAAAAATCTAGTATTGCAGAAACTCTGTTTTACCATATATCTTCTATTGCAAGTGGGTTAAACAACCATCAGATGATGTAATATTGAATTAATAGCTAAATGTTTAACAAATAATTAGAAATATCATTTAATTGCAATGGAAATTTTTTTTGAGCGCGCGGCCCATGACTTCATAAGAGGTTGCCATAGTTGTATAAATTTACTTTTGGTGCTTTAGTCTCAGTTTTATTGATATAATATATGGCAGATCAAACCCCATAAATCCCTTGGTGCAAATTCTACTACCTCAATTTAATGATGGCATTAGCTACTAGCCTAGGCGTTCATATTCGCTTAGATTTATATATATTCATAACTCCTATCTGGTCCCCCAAGCTGGAGTAAGATATTTGATATGAGGATTCATATTTTATTAAGGCTATCCGCCAAAACTTGATTGCAATCCTTTTGATTGTTACAATAAGGGAAATAACTCAAGCCCTATTGTTTGTTCCTTAGCTTAATAAACATAAATGTGTTTGCAAGTCTACCAATTTAGTTTACTGAATTTTAAATATAAAATTTACCAATAGGAACACTAGTGGAAGAGTTATATCTCAGCAGGCTTTAATTGCAAGTAAATCTTTTTCATATGTTGCTGGAGAGAACCTAATGCAAAGAAAGAATATCAAAGCGAGCCTTTGATCCTTTGGCAGTACTAGATACTACATTGCGCTCTGTATTTTTTATAACAGAAAACTGCCCTTTCCAAAAAAGTGTCTTTTTTGCAATTATAAGATCACTATCTTCTAACAACAACCCTTATAATCTTGGGCATAGTAACCTATTCATTTAAAATGACACCTAAGTGCCAATTATAAAATTGTGGTGATCTCTACAGGAAGCTCACAACTTGGTACTAGTAGTTCAGTTTAATTGAGTATGGATCCCATTGACTCCATTAAAGGTTTCCTTCTGGTAAAAATAATGCAATCTGCTGAGGATGCAGGGGTCACTCCAAAATCCCATAAGACCCAGTTTGATGATGACTTCAAGTACATGCAGCTTTGAATGCCCAAATTGAGCAGCTCTCTAATATTTTAGTTGGCCACGACTTTTTTGTAAATGGATCATCTAAAATACTGAAACGCATTAATGCTGCCTATATGGTTTAGATGTAGATATAACTGGAGCTGTTCACTATTATATGGACCTGTACCAGTTCATGGAGGTCTTGCAATTTATAGTGAACACGCAGGGCCAGAAGGTCATGTCCCTGGTGAGTGAAAACATCAACATGAAAGTGAACTTTCTGACCACTACCCAAAAGTTGATAACAAGGAAATCCTTTTGCAACTGGGACGCCAACGTGTTTCTTCTATGTGGGACTATTTTAATGGTCAATTGGGCGCTCAACCCGCTGATATTATCAAAGATGAACACGAACCTTTTTCTTTGGAAGGGAATATAAGGCAATGAGGCATGGGGTGTGCAGGAATTTTCTATGGTCTTTACCTCCACTATGGGCGTTGGGGCGTCAACTCGTCTATATATGACAGTGAATCCTTTCTTTGATTATTCTGACTCAGTTATTTGTGAGACTCTGGTCCAATCTGCATACAACCCTGCTGGTAATCCTAAACTGGTTTTATAAGCTCTTCAAACCGGGATGCTCCAGTCAATAAAGCTGGTTTACCCCTACATCTTGTCTTTACCAATTGGAAAGTCAGCTAGAGCAACGCATTCCCTTCAGCCCTACAATCCTGAACAACAAATCTTATGTCAACTCTATCAACTTAGCAACTTGGTAAAAAGGCAAACATGCACACTTTTATTAGTATCTTTGAGATTAGTATGGCTGGGACGTCCAAGAACGCTAAGTTAGCGACAGTAATAAGTTTTCTGGACTCTGAATGCCAGGTGTTAGTTATTCCTAAACTACAGAAGATTGGCTTTACCTATTGAAACATCCAGGATCTTTTTTTAGTACTAGATGGTAACATCCAGGATCTTCTCATCAAGGAGTTGGTGGGGCGGAACAAATGATCACCCATAAAAACTGAGTTCCTTGACGTCTGTTTAACTAGATGAAAACCGTGAAACCTTTTAGGTAGTGATTTTGTTCAAAGCACAGACTCTATAAGATGCTATAGTTATCAATCATTTTGATGAGAAAATTGCACTACGTCATGCCTGTGTGCCTTAAAACGTTTTGTATTGGAAAATGATTACCATTTTTTAATGAAGAGAACAATATCCCTCATATGGTGAATTGTCTCCGGCATTGTGCCATCACTTTTGAGGCGCACAACAAAAAGTTATTGGGAGCCTTGTTAACTGAGGCCTTTGGCTCTTTACCCACGAAGGATTTACCTCCACCGAATGGCCCTCGTTTCTATAAGCCTGATGATAGTCAGACTATTTGTAATTACTGATAAATTTAAACATCACATTAACAGTTGTCCTAAGTATAATTCTAAACCCCCGATTAATTTTTTTCCCTGTGAATGATGACAGATTGGGAAAAGACAGGGCGGAGTAGAATTTGGATTTTCTACTTCAGCTTCATCTATCAAAATCTCAGGTAAGTATTAATCGTTGAAAACCCCTTCTGCGAGATGAAAGGGTGACTATGCCAGCCCGCCTTCACCATTTCAGGTTACAACAAATGATAGCATAGCAGTGAACATCTGCTTGCAAGAAAAACGTGACGCCAAGTTGGAGGAAGAAGTAATAAAGCCATATGTTCAACAGTTAAACTCTTGAGATTTCCCCTCCTTCTAATGAGCCACATGTTGACTTAATCCAAGTGACTGTACCTATCAAACTTTGAAAGAATCTAGCCCTCAGTTATGTGAAGAACCTCAGAACTTCTAGGTCAAGCGGACAAACTGGACGTTCTTGCAACAAATATTATTAAACTTTATTTTCTGAGTTTACTTAGATTGATATAACTGTGAATAAGGTTAAATTCCAAGCTAGTGTAGATATTAAGGCACCAATTAATATTGTGTTTACTTGAATAGTGAAAAAAGCTGGGGCTTGATCTGAACATAGATCATTGCAAAATCTATGATAAGCTGGCCCCCAAATCTCAACTTCAAAGGGAGTCTATAGCGCGTTAATGCTGCGTTTTAACTCCATAGTACTTTCTGCTCCGGCTATTGTGTTCCTTAATCAAAATTATGATTTTTTAGTTGAGAACTCATTTATTTGGAAATATGGAGTCAAAGTTGATTTTGAAGAGAATACGCTGGATTTATTGGAAAAACTCTTCCACTATTTTATAACTGGAAGGATGCAGCCCCAATGGCCCCAAAGCAGGAGTTTATTAACATTGTGTATAAAGAATGTTTATTGACAATTGATTATCTGTGGCTATGTTTATGTACTCATAAGTTACCAGCACAGATTATAGAATCAAAGGGTATTCTTATATTCACTAACCGTACCCTAACCATTCTGGTAGGTTATCAAAGTATATTGGGAATGAGAAATACCTTAACCATTCCTTAAGTCTTATATTGCGAGATAGTCACCCCGTTTGATCAATCCAAGTTAGAACCAAAAGCTGCACCTGGATTTATCTACCAGATCATGGAGAAATTTAGGCACTTTTAGCTAACATGTATCCTTGTTTTTGAAATTTAAGCAAAAACAGTTCGTTGCTTTTGTTCACATTTTTGTCTTTTAAAGGTTTTAATTATTCATAAGTTTGGAAATCTAGAGGAACTTGGGCTTGGAGACAATGTGTATCATTGGTATGCTTGCCGATACTGTCATGGTTAGATGACTTAATAGTGGGAACTAGTGCCAGAGATAAGGCTGGGCGACAGGAGGCCCAGAAGGTGAAACTTCAGGCTCTTCCTGACCTGAAACACACCTTAGACTAACGATGGG
Organism: Massospora cicadina; assembly: GCA_022478985.1. Taxonomy (NCBI): domain Eukaryota; kingdom Fungi; phylum Entomophthoromycota; class Entomophthoromycetes; order Entomophthorales; family Entomophthoraceae; genus Massospora; species Massospora cicadina. The sequence goes on along the minus strand of JAKSZP010012166.1, from coordinate 697 downwards.
TGCAAGCAAAGCATGTCCAGGTTGGTACTAAGGGGGTGCAAAACGCCCTGCCCCTTATCTTGGCCCAGGCACTGAAACAAACAATTTACGTTACAAATGAAAACGGTTAGATTCAGTTAATTGGAGAGCAAGGGCTCAAATCCTGTTCAAGTTATGAAATCTTGAGCTCAGGTAAAATACGGCTTCAATTGATCACTCAATTGAAGGAACTTTTGGTGTATTTTACAAAAATGGATGGAAGCATTTGTTTATTGGAGCGTCAAGGCTTGGGCACACTTCCGCAGAACCCTAATTCCCCTGACCCACTTTAAATACATTTTTGCGAACAACATTCCTTGTTGGTCAACTTTCTTAAATTTATCTGTTATTTTACGTTTTTACTAGTGGTTCCTTGGGCGAACTTGGTGGCGAACCTCTTTGAGGAGGTCTCCAACTATGTGGGCCACTACCTCTTATCACAATTTACCAAAATCCCAGGTGCTCCCTTGGGCCGCTCAGGTCCCCTCCAGATCAAGGCACCTATGCCTGCTGGCACTAAGTTACACTTGATTATAAACTCCCCTCTGGGGTTCAATCAATCTGTGATGTTTCTCACTTACCTGGTACTATATGTTGCACTCTACACCCTTGCCTAGGGTACCTTTTGCACAGGCACTGTTCAAGGTGCCTTATTTCCCATTCTCCTAATGGCTAGTTC